>JAVQJD010080261.1:0-13026 GCA_036023655.1 Nannoperca australis
AGGTCTGCAGAGATGTGGACGCCAAGGAATCTGAAGGACTGCACCCTCTCCACACATTCACCGTTGATGTGCAGGGGGATGGGGTCGGCACTATTTCGCCTGAAGTCCAAGATGAGTTCCTTGTTCTTTGTGATGTTCAGTGCGAGGTTGTTCACTGAACACCATTCACCAAGTCTCAGGACCTCATCTCTGTAGGCCGTCTCATTACCTCCTGAAAATCAGCCCCACCGTTTTAGTTTGTATTTTCTTTAAAGTCATTTTATTAAGATACTGTTTGCAATTTAAATTAGAAAAACTAGTCTGCCCCTCCTGTGAGGAAATATATCTTTATAGTTATATATAACATAATCTATATGGAGCATATAGAGTTGATATATAAACAAACAAACATTTTATAACAAATAGTAATTTATTGTCCTCTTCATAATAAAATACTCATGACAATGTAAGCAGTTAGTTAAAGTTTCATACTTGAAGACAAAAGAAAAAGAAAAACTTTATTAAACAATGACAGAAAAACAAAGACTGGCATGCCAAAAGCAAAAAAGCCATACACTTCTGAGGACTAACTTTATCTATTATATTACCTAAACAAGTTCAGCCATCCATATTTGTTTTAATAACGTCATATATTGTCTTTCATGTAATTGTAATTAAACGTTCCTTCATAACTGAAATGCAACTTGCTCCATGATTTGAATTCTCAATGTAATTTCTTTCCAGTGTTTCATATAGTATAAAATGTTTCCACCAGAACATGTTCCATTTGCCTTTTATTCACCTCTAAAATATGTTTTCTTAAAACAATTCAATAGGTTGAAATTCACTGTTGGCCCTGAGATGCCTGAAGAAATGGAGTAATGTAAAATTAAACTCTTTGGCAATACTAGCAGTGTTCATGTGAAATACAAGTGAACTTAAATTACTAGGGTTAGGGTACCCTTTGTGGCCTGACCGTGTTGCTCTTTTCATTCACATTAAATGTGTCTTGCTCCATCTGAACGCTCTCTGCTGGCACGCCGGTATAGGGCGCCCCCCTGAGGAAGCTATTTGAGGTGCAGGGACTCCTCCCCTCCCTCTGCAGAGTTGGGAGCTCTCCCTTTCTGCGGCCAGCTCGCCCTGACAGCCAAAAACTGGCGCAGAGTCTCAGCACAAACCTTTACCACATTTTTCTGGCTTATTACGACCATTTAAACTCGTACTTTTCACGCATCCTCTTCCGGAGACAAGCGTTGGAGCGGCCTCGTCTAGAATGGGGAACCGAGACGATGAATACGATTTCTTGTTCAAAGGTAAAAAAAAAAAAAAATGTTTTTAAAGATGATTGCATTCCCCTTTACACAGGCTCTCACCGACAAATCTGTGCTTTATGAATGCCTGTAAATGTCTTATTGTGACATTTTCGCTGGCCAGGTATCTGCATCTTCTAGGAGGAAGTGTCCGGGTGATAATCGCTTGGTGTTATTACAACATAATGCTGTCATTGTAACATTACAACGCCTGCAGCTATATTTATAGGTATAGTGTGCAACACCCTGTCCGTTGCTCAGCCTGTGTATTCAACTTTTCGAGCAGGATTGGTGGCTCGAGTGAACAGTTTCCTCATTTATTGAATGACATTTGGTGTTTTGTGCTCATGAGGCTGATTAAAGGCCTGTCAGCCTCCAACTCTCCTGATCAATAAGCATCATCCTCAGATCGGCTCTCACCCAAAAAAAATGCTGCAACTCGTAACTTTTTGCTTTATTACGACAATCAAACGGCCCGATGAGTGGTCGCCGAGGAGGAAGCGGTGCCAGACTCAGGTCCCTGTTTATCTTCAGTGCTCAGTTGGATCCAGAATGCCTTCCTTTGATCGTGCTATCAGCTCCTGTGGGCACATTAACATCCTGGGCCTGTAGAAGCCAAAGGGCCATTTAGATGTAACAAAGTATCCTCTGTGGGATGAATAGGGCATCTGCCGGAGGCGAGGGCTCTCTCTCCCTCTCTCCCTCTCTCTTTCTCTCTCTCCCTCTCTGTCTCTGTCTCTCTATGCCCGAGCCATCGTCTGTGTACCCGGCCGAAACAGGAAGGGCAAGGCGGCCTGAAACTGTCGATTCAGGTTTTGATGAAGCCTGTTATCAGTTTCCTGCAGCCCGGACCAGCGCGATGTCGACAGGGACAAAGTTCGGCTCTGTTTCCTTTTTTTTGTCGAGGGAGGGAGAAAAGAAACCTCTACCTCTGCTCCTGGGAACAGCACCCACCTCAGCCCCGGTCCATTATCCTAACCAATCACTTCCCCCTGCTGTCTAACTGAACACAACAAGAAGGCCTGTTAATAATATAATAATCCACGTTGTCACTTTCTTCTGTGGATGCTTTTGAGACCTGTAGCTGGTACCGCACAGTCACTTTGTAGTTTTTATGGTTCTTTCAGATGTTTTCAATATAAAATTCCTATGTGTATACTCTCAGTGTTGTGTCACATCCTTGTAGTTCTTTTTGTAGATGGCTCCTGAATCTCTTGTCTAGAAAGAAAGTGTTACATTAAGGGTTGGTAAACAAAACTGATATAAGGTTAAGGTTATTCCTGCACTCGCCGGAAGACTTCAGCAGTTCATTTACTGAATGTCACAACCCTCGGGGTGTTTTTGGACGGGCTAAACTCATGAAAGGTCAAGCATATGCAGTCTATTGCAGAGTCAGGGTGAAAAGCAAAACCCTCATTTCTTCAGTTGAGCATATTCTGCTCAGTGAGAAAAAATGGCTCTTGAAAACCTTCCCCGTAATCCATTATTTAGCCTTTTTGTGGATCTGCAGAGAACCCTCGCTGACTACAGCACCTCTTTATTTAGCGGATTATCCTTCAGGGCTTCAACTCTTGTTTGGGTTATTTCATTGCTGGGAGATGGCATAAATTAAATATTTCTTCGTGGTCTTGGGTGGCTGTCGACAACAGCGCGACACCCAAAACCAGCTGGAAATGCAGTTCAACTAAAACAATGGTTGTTCATTTGGTTAATTATCAGTGAGAGCGCTCAGGCAGAGCCTAAGAGGGAAGAGGACAGTATCAGATTACAGTTCATTGTAGCTTATTGTTCAGTACAATACACGAATTATCAAACAATTCATCACACATTTTGTTCAAAGTCTATTAAACAATGTTGTGCTGTGGTTATATCTTTTGTCACCATGTCACACTTAATTTGTGATATATTGTAAAACCATGCTCCTTTGATAAATGCTGCTGACAAACTACTTGAAAAGGATCAGGGACGCTCCTTTGTTTATAAAATGATACTTTTCATTAAGTTAAGAGCTATAATGAATGTAAAATGATAAGGTCAGGTTATTAAGGTTATGTATTGACTCAAGCCTTGTGTATATTTGCTACTCACCTACAGTAGAAATATGTGTTTTTCATATCCCATAAATCACACAAACACAAAGCCCTTGGCTTCTGTTGTAACCAGCGTTTAGAGGCACTGCTTTATGCAACATCAACATTCCCTGGCTCTATTAATATATACGGCCCCCACCTCTCCCATTACACATACAGTATACAAACACACTTGCCTCATCTTTTCCTCCCCTCTCTTCTCCCTCCCTCTCTTTCCCTCCACAGTTGTGTTAATTGGGGACTCGGGCGTAGGGAAGAGCAACCTGCTCTCGCGATTCACACGAAATGAGTTCAACCTAGAGAGCAAGAGCACTATTGGGGTGGAGTTCGCCACGCGCAGCATTCAGGTGGACGGCAAGACGATAAAGGCTCAGATCTGGGATACAGCAGGACAGGAGCGCTACAGAGCCATCACCTCGGCGTGAGTCACCTGAAAGCCCTCAGTGTAGGGAAATACTTCAGCTGTGCAGTCACAATTGACACTTTATCCTTCAGACATGATCACTTAAAAAGAGGCAGACATTTGGATATGTTCTACTACATTTAGTTAAAGAGGTAGAAGGCACTTTTCAGATTAATGATTTGCATGGGTTCTGCCCGACAAGACTTGTGCTAGTGGGTTTAATGTGTTTGAGTAAGACGCAGAACCCCAGGCAGCCCTCTCAATGCCCTGGATACATAAGTGCATCTGATAAATGTCAAACATGTTTAATTTAAAGTCAGAGTATTTGCAGGTTTCAGAAAACAACCTTTCACTTTGACCTTTAAATCTCACATAGAATTGAATTGAACATTTAAATAAAACCATAATAAAGTAGAGTATGAGTCCATTTCAAGTAACGTTTTTAAAATGTATACTGGCTGAATGAGACACCAGGAACCTGGTTATTAACATGACATCCAACAGTGTTTAGTAAAAAAGGATTATTATAAATAGTCAGTGTAGAAGAAACATAAATATGTCATATTTAAAAATCACTAATTACTGTAATAACTGGACTTATTAGAATGATGTTTAAGACTAACACAGGAAATGACTTTTTCTCAGACCTGCAGACAACCTGAGGCTTTCTGTCATCACTAGTGAACCATGTTGTTACTTCTGTGTCTTTGTTCCTGTAACAGATACTACAGAGGAGCAGTGGGGGCGCTCTTAGTGTATGACATAGCCAAACACCTGACCTACGAGAATGTGGAGCGCTGGCTGAAGGAGCTGAGGGACCACGCCGACAACAACATCGTCATCATGCTGGTTGGCAACAAGAGCGACCTGCGCCACCTCAGGGCCGTGCCCACGGATGAGGCCCGGGCCTTTGCAGGTGCTGAGTATATTTAACTGCATTCTTTGTTCTTCTGAAGGTGGCAAGAAAAGTAAGAGTAGAAGTAAAGTAAAAATAAATAAATAAATAAAAGGTTATCCTCCTGCCATTAGCTTATTTCGCTGGGTGTTTATAATAAATAGTAAGCTTGCGTTGCTGTTACATATACGTCTTCTTTCTTACCCCTCAGAGAAGAACAATCTGTCATTCATAGAAACTTCAGCCTTGGACTCAACAAATGTGGAAGAAGCCTTCAAGAATATCCTCACAGGTATGCTGGTGAACAGAGGTGGGACACCAGACCTACACTGTTGATATTGTTCTTGAATAATAAGCAGAGTACTTTTAAAATGTCAACTTGACTTGTCAAACAGTACACAAATCATTCCCAAAATCTAGTTTGATAACACGCCATTGCTATGTGATTCTAAGCTGAAAAGATTTTACCTTTAAAACATGTTCAGGCACTAATCCTTAGTGTGAAATAAGAACTGAGAGCATAAATGTTAAGCCTGTTTGAAAAGGAGCTGCTGATATTAACAGAAAGGAATATAAAGGTCATTGTTGCTAACTAAACCTTTGTGGAACTTCCTATTGTTGTGGGAAGTTCACTTTTTGTCTTTTGAACTGTCAAATAGTATGAACATGTAAAGTATCTCAGCCCTCTGGGTTTTAGTATCATTGCTTGTTGTTTTTCTAACATGTACTGGTGTGCCAAGTGAGGGCAATGCATAGCTGTCTATCAGGTTGTTTCAGTGTTATAGATAACTGATATGGTAGAAAGGTAAGGTAAGGTAATCTTTGCCAGTCCACCCCCAAAAGAACAAGTGTTTTGGGGGGGGGGGGGGTGGATGATCTGATTCTTTTCCATTTTTTCCAAAACAGA
Organism: Nannoperca australis; assembly: GCA_036023655.1. Taxonomy (NCBI): domain Eukaryota; kingdom Metazoa; phylum Chordata; class Actinopteri; order Centrarchiformes; family Percichthyidae; genus Nannoperca; species Nannoperca australis. Next base: position 5,585 of record JAVQJD010080261.1, read on the forward strand.
AATCTACCGCATCGTCTCGCAGAAACAGATAGCTGAGCAATCTGCCCATGACGAGTCCCCAGGAAACAATGTGGTGGACATCAGCGTGCCACCCACCACGGACGGCCAGAGGGGGAGCAAACTGCAGTGCTGTCAGAACCTGTAACCCATGACAACTGTCCCTCCTCACCTGGGTCGATTATTAATTGAAATCCACAGTGTCGGTGTGCTTCCATCCGTCTGTGGTGCAATATTGCCTGAAACTACACTTTCTAGATCAGTGGAGTCAGTTCTGTAATGCCACAAGCGATCAATCCCAGTAAGGTGTTTGAATTGATTTCAAATTATAATCTGACCCAGGTACAATCTGCTACATCCTACATCCTGCAAAAAACTGACTGGTGGTACCCGTAAATAGCTACCACAGTAACCCATGATAGCTTTGCCTGAGACCTTGTATGCCTACACATCTCCCTGGTAGACAGTTATTATGTTGGAGGACTGGATTGGACTCCTGCCTGTCGTACCAGCAGTCCTGTTTTTGGGCTTTTCTCCTTCTTGTTCAGTCATCATCTCAAAAAGTGGTTGTGACGCTGCTGATGCTTATTTCATTTTGTGTAAAATATATATTTTTCTTTGTTTTGATTTTGATAGCTTGTCTGCTCACATACATTATATTAATGCCATGAAATTAAATTTTACAATATTATGTTGCTGTGTCCTCCCATTTTTTTTGTAACATACAAAATGACCTTACCCCGGATCTTTTTTTTAAATATATTATTAGATTTTTGATGCATCAATGCATAAGCAGTATATTACTGTTGCTTCAGTTCAAGGTGGAGCTAGTTTTATGTACTTCATATACATATAAAGTATCCGGTTAGTCCAGTGTTTTCCAATCGAGGGGTTGTGAGACAATTACTGCCATAAAAAAGAAGAAAATACAAAGTTTTGCTAAACACATTTGACACAATTGAACAGAATCTTTGCACTTTTTATGAAATATTGTTAGGTCTGAAATAGTGAATTTAATTAAACCACCTGAGAAGCTTAAAGGGGAAACCATTCTTTGGTATCTTAAAACGTGACAAAGCGCTGAAACCAGACACTGCTTTTTGTAATGTGTCGCAAGCCAAAACACATGGGAACCAGCAATGTATGACTAATATATTGTATATTATAAACGTATCACTATTTAGGCAAAATCTTAATCTGAAAAGTAACTATTGCTGTAAAATAAGTGTAGTGGAATTTCCCTCTGGAATGTAGTGTAGTATAAAATATATTTAAATGAAAATACTCAAAGTACTTATAGTATACACTGTGACTGTCTGACAGATAAAGAATGTTAAAGGTCTCCCAGTACAATTAAATGGAAAAACAAGATCATGAAATCTCAGGGCATGACCCCCACAGTGATTGATCTTTAGATGTATTTCCAAAGACGAGACGAAGATCATTCAAAGCTAAAATACCTAAATCCACCAGACAAATTGATTTAGTCCCGGAGTCCCTCGTGTTTTATTGCACAATAACCCAACTTTGCCAGGGGATGCAGCAGGAAGACTACAATAACACAAAAGACTTTGTTTAGCATACGCTGCATACATTGATTGACATCTCAGAACACATTTCTCTTTTGCAACTTTACTTAGTAACAGCCTGCTCTGATACATCTGTTTTCATGTAGGAGAAAAAGTCTGTAATGTCAGTATTCAGAACACTGAACCTCTCCTCTTGGAGATGTAGGACTTAACTACTGGTCGTTGCTAGGCAGCTCAATTAATGAATGGTGCATTTACACGTGGAGCAGGACCGTTTGCTAACGCAATAGTAGAGACGTCATCCAGTTAGAATGTAAACACTTTTCCATACCTTCAATACTATTTCCTATACATTACTGCACTGCTGTTTAACGGCTGCAGTTAGTGTTATTCCATATACTAAAATCTTCACTGACCCCGTGACAAGTCTGATAAATATGTGATGCCTTAGCTGTTGTCTGAAGAGGAACATTTTCATTGACAAAGCTTTACCAGGAAACTTTGAAAGGGTTCTGATTATAGACAAGACCGTTAGAGGGCGACAGTTGCTCATACCACTTGTCAAGGCAGAATATTCACAGATAGACTTTGTCAATCAGGTTTTTAGATTAGTATCCTCTGCTGGACTATTGGCTGCCCATTGTTCAAAAACAGCTAAATACATTGTGATGGGGCATGGGGGAATTATAGGTAGTGAATATGTTTCATATTATACTGTAGTAGCATGCTGAGTCAGTTATATCCTGCTACATTAGCTTGTGTCTTAGTAATTCATAAGTTGTGTCACGGACATACAGTTGGGCTGGTTAGTCCATTGTCCATGTGTTCAGTTGATCACATCCCAGCGCTGGCTGTCCGCCGACAACTCTCTGTGTCAACATCAACTGTTACTCCGGAATGAGTTCTTCCAAAAACCACTTTTGTGGTCGGCCAATACCGTAGTAGTTTACATCAAGTGCTTCAATAAAAGAAAACAGAAGGATAAAGAAGCCGTCTCTTCTCAGAATGGTCCTTATGAAGTGCAAAAGTTCATTAATATGATTAATTTTGTTGGTGTTTTTTTTTTTCTTTTTTTTTCTTTTTTGAGTGCTCCAGTCGGCGTTATTTTAAATATTCCTCATGGCACCGCTCTGCGCTCATACGATGGTCTCATCAGTCATTTTCTTGGTCGACTTGGTCGGCACAGAACGTTGGGTGGTGTGCGCCCCTTTCATATCAGGCATGAGCAGGCGCACTTTCTGATTGGTCCTCCTCCACTCCGAGTACAACTGACAGTGATACCGAAATGACACCTGAGATTGAATAGAAGCAGAGTTGGAGGGGGCGGGGCAGGAGAAGACAGACATCAATACAAGTGACACAGAGATACTTGAGAGAGTAGTACGGACGCAGGACAGGTACGATTTGTTGACTGAAGCTGCAACCGCTGCACGACAGGTCTCTCGCTAGCTGTGAGAAAAAGGGCTAATCTTTAATTGTCATTTCTAATGATTTCTTTGCTGAAGATTAAAGGATTAGGTTTCAGATTCACAATACATCCTATTTTTAAAGAATATGATCCAGTTACGGGAATGTAGCGTATCCTTACTTAAGAGTGAAAGCCAGCTTGTTCTTACTATTCTCGATGAGTTATACATGCATCTATGAACTATCTGGCCACCTGTCAAACATCTCTGTGCCAGAGATGATCAAATTGCACAAAGCCCTCACATCTCTCTAGCCTTGGACTTTGTTCAAGTGGCATTCAAGGTCATATTGGGACCTGATGACAGTAACATACTTTCTACAATAATCAACATCAGAACATAAATATGTGGGTTTGGTTGCCTTTGTATTACATCTGTGCCAGTTCACACTTCCAAATCTATGTGGGTGTGAAGATGCCAGAAAGAAAAACACATGCACTCTGTGCCAAAAGTAATAAACATGTGTTTTATAAACATGTTTTTCTTAACTCAAGTAAAGCATTAATTACCAGTGTCCAGAGGATGTAGATGGTGAAGAGGGCGATGGTAAGGGCGATGAGGCCAACAGCCTCGAGTCTGCTCTTCAGCTGCAGGTGGTCCTGGGCTCCCCTCAGACACAGCCAGCCGGAGATGGCTGCCAGGGGCGTGATGAGAAGAAAGCAGGCCATGTCGCACAGCAGCGTGCGCTTCTCACTGCGAGGGCCTGGGTCCTTCAGCCACTGAGCAAGAGCACAATAAAGAGGTCATTGGTCCAACTGAAAATCAGCTTTTGACACTATCACCTTATCTTACCTAACCTTTGTTAATTATACTGATTGATGCATTTTAGTTTGCAATGATTATAACAACAAAATTCTGCCATCTAAAAGATCATTTAAAAAGGTGTGATAAATACCGAAGAAAAATTGTCTCCCTTGCTTTGGAAAAATGTGTCATACTCATTTCCACTTCTTTTTCCACAAACAACAAAGCCAGTAAAAAAAAAAAAAAAGTATCCTCTAACCTGTGTGAGTGGCTGTGGTCGTCGTTCAATAGTGAATTCTGTGTGACAGAGCTCACAGTAGCTGGTGTTGGAGGAAGACAGCCACTTCTCCAAGCAGCTCTTGTGCACTTTACCCAGCGTACCAGTGCAGTCGCAGGGTGAGAGCAGCGTCTCCCCTCCTGCTCCCTCATGACAAATCCGACACATGCCCACATCGCTGCGGAGCAAAGCAGAGAAGACAACAACGTGATGATCAACCAAAGTACAGTGTAATTACAGTACATTCATTAGGGCGCCATGTGAGTTCCACCCCCTCTTACCTCTGCAAGCTCACCGCTTTGACAACGGTGGAGAGTGGGCGGCCATCTTTAGCCGTAACCTTGGCAATGTACTGGGCCTGCGCGGTAGAATCAGACTCCTCCGAATCTTTGGAGGCATCGGATTCGGCGTTCCCAGAGTAATCACAAAGGGAGCCGGGTAGGTGGCAGCACCCTGACGAAGACATGGCTCGGCGGAGGATGACAGTGACGAAGACGATGGTGGAGGCGACTTTAAAAGAAGGTCTGATCCAAAACTTGATATCCTGCTTCTCTCCTCTCTCCCTCTTTCCACCTACGGAGCAAATGCCTGTTGGATTATGAACAGGTGACAAAGTATGGGTGACTTGAAATGACAATCTAAAGTACAACGTGATTTCATTCTTGCACGCATCTCACAAGATTCTTTATCGGCCTCAGTGATGCCATGTTGATACGGGAGAGGGCAACATCCTAATGAGAAAGTAAGTTCCAGCCGTAGGTCTCAAAGAAGCTGGGGAAAAGGTTTACAGGAAATAAACAAGACACACAACCTTCAAAAACCCTCGAGGCAAGGCACAAAATCCTCAAAATCCCCTGTTTACCAATCAGTACACAAGCATGTTGTGAGGCCAAGTTACACTTGAGCTTCACAGGAATGTGTTAAAATCAAGATTTGACAGCAGGAAGACACACAGACATCACTTTTAAATCGAAGTGATGGATGGTAGATTCTTTGTTTACATATTTTTACTCAATAGATATACCTTTCAATAAATAAGGGTGACATGACTTCAATAAACTGTGTTGGCAAGCAAATACAGACTGCAGCACATTGCTGTGCAGAGAAAGAAAAAAAAATTTCAGGAACAAACTGCAACCGGCCCTACAAGAACGATACTGTCACCAATATACTCTTAATGAACTTCTTTTTTAAAGAACCACTATAATATTATATGCATGGATGGATGCGTATTCGTGTATTGAAAGCTCCGGACGATAAAGCAATGTAGGTTAATGTGATTGAGATTTAACGCATTTTAAAGTCGGGCAGCTTGGCACTGTTATCATCACATTACACGCCAAGAACATAAAACCTTGAACTGTCAGCCTGCGTGAGCAGCGTTAAACTATTTTTATTCAGTGATTAACAAATGTCACCGCTCATTCTGACCGATATGTACATGATTGATACAGTATCGTTAATGTACAAACGCCAACAAAGGCGAAATGTAGCTAAATACAAGAAAACCACGTAAAGTAGCTGAGCAGCAGTCAACCAAAAAACTGATATGTAATGTTGATATATAGAAAAGCTGGTAAACAAGGTTAAAAAAACAGGACGTTAGCGTAAATGTACTCACCCAACGGCCTCCCTTTTCTCGCTTGGCCTTGGCCTTGGCCCTGCGTTAACCACACACAGGCTAGCAGAGCTAACTGGACAGCCCTAGCTACAAACTATGACATTGACATGTAACCCAAGTTGATATGAGGGGATACAAAAGACGACCACGTGAGCTGCATCCTCTCCATGTCGTGCAGTATATCTCCCTCGGGTGGCCGTGTTAGAAACGCTGAGAAGAAACGTCTGTTTCTGCCAGGATTACTAGACACAGCTAACGTGGCTAACGGGCTAGCAACGGGCAAGCCTACCTCAGCATCCCTCAGCTGTGCGCGGGTCACGTGACACAATGCTGCCTTCGTAGTCATTAGTGATATTGTAATAATGGTCGCTTTATACACATATCAATTGTTAATGAGGCAACTACGACACGTTCGTACTAGTAAAATGTGCCGTTTATAGATCAGTAAACATGCAGGTCCAATAAAAACTGATGATGACAGTAATGCATGCAATTATCGTCCAATTATTTACTTTAACATCAGTTAGCTGAAGAGCGTACAGTAACCTAAAACAAACCAGCCATTTTTTGCCTGTTTTATGTAAAGCCTTTAATTAACCCTAATGTTTTTTATGTCCACAGTCAAAGACACGAATACCGACCGTTACAACAGCAGTTTACAAGGAGCCCTGAATGCACCGCGCACGGTACAATAATAATGCCTGTTTAGATATTCTGTAGCTCAAATGTTTTACTCTCTTTTCCGTGTCAACACTGGTTTTATTTCAACAAGAAAACAACCGCTGTCCTCCATGGAGAAAACATCTGTAGTAATTTATGTCTAGATGAAACCGCCAGGTGGCAGGATTTAGTCGACGCTCTCGGGGTGTCGCAGAGAGGACGGTTGGGACAGTTGTTCCACAGGTGAGAGGACCTTCAGGGGTGCGAGTCAGGAGTTTGAGGTATTCTTTGAAACAAATCTGCCATTAACTCCAATCACTAGACATTTAGTACAATGACAAAATACAACAATGACAATTTGAATAATCAATATAATTTTCTAGGTTCCTTCTATTGGGTGTCTTTTAAAGGGACCTCTGGTTTAAGCTACAACAGTGGTGGAAAATAGCCTAAGTACATTAACTCGTAGACTGTTCTTAAGTACAATTCGGAGGTACTTGTACTGTACTTGACTGTTTCCATTTTATGCTACTTTATACTTCCACTCCACTACATCTTAGATGGAAATTTACTTTTTATTCCACTGTTCATATCTCACAGCTATAGTTAGTTACTTTGTTGATCAACAGTATGGCCTATAACATCTAGAACATTTCCTCAACCAACTACACTAAAATGCTGCTTACATGTTAATACATCAGTGCTAACAATCCAATAATATCACACATAATGCTGGCACAGGCCCGTCTGTTGTACAGATGACTTCTTTTATTTTTGATACTTTTAGTACATTTTCTTGATAATACTTACATACTTTCACTTGCTTTCAGTTTTTTTTTGCATTGTAGCATTGCTACATTTACTTTAGTATTTTAGTATTTAGTAATTGATCTGAACACTTAATCTGCAATCCACCACTCATATTTGTTATTTAGCCAGACTAGTTTATGCAGGCCTACAAACGGCAAAATATTGTAAAGCAGGTCACTGGTTCAAAAACTTCCTGCAGACAGGAAGAGACTTAACAGACTGGTAAAGAAGGCCAGCTCTGTCCTAGGGAGCCCTCAGACACTGTGGAGGTGGTGGGAGACAGGAGAATGATGGACAAGCTGTCATCCCTGCTGGACAACACATCCCACCCCCTCCAG
>JAVQJD010080267.1:0-11943 GCA_036023655.1 Nannoperca australis
GTGTGTGTGTGTGTGTGTGTGTAATATAGGAATTGATTGCATTAACCAGTGATTACACTTGGGGGCCTCCCACAGTTTGTTGGTACACAGGGTCAGGAGATCTTCAAACGCACAACGAAATTGTATACAAATGAGTGTATGCATGGTTTAAGCACAACACTGCGCGTATTGATGGTTCATAAATGAAGCCCCAGGATTTTTTGGTAGGAATGAGGACGAGTGCTGTTGAAGTTGGGCAGCCATTAGAGCATCTGCTGGCCACGCACTGTTGTGACAGCAAAGATGCAGAGATACACCGGTTATACAACCATCACAAGTTCTCAGATACACACACGTTATCTAAATACATCTCTTAATCCCTCTGTTTTTCTCCCTTTCCTCCCTCCCACACACATATTACTTCACTCAAATTCGTCCATTTCAAATTCGACTCTTAGGCAGATCTTCTCATGGTTCTGACAACATCGTCTCTCACACTCCCACACAGTGATTACAAACTGGTCAGATTCTGCTCTGCAAACCAAAATAAACTCCAACCACAGCAAGAGACAATGTCCGTCTGTCAAATCAATTGTGGCATTGTTTACACGGATTAACTTTTTTAGAGACCCTAGGTTGGTAAACTAGATCACATAAATAATCTACCTAATCTAGATTAGACAGTGAAGCATTACCATAATGGCAGAGGGACCAGGAGAGAGACTGAGATGGACTGGGGGAGGGCGAGGGTGCAAGATGTCGCCCTCTTAGACAGTGAGTAATTACTGCTCTTTTTCAGAGATGAAACCGAAATATATCTATCATGTAGGCAGTGTATAATAGGCAGATTGTCCCTGTAGGAGCACTGCCGATGCTAACCCCGGCTCCCTGCCTGCCTGCTCCTCACATGTTGCTCAGTGGTCAACAACATGTGGTGAATGGGAGGATTGTTAGCTGGTGTCCTGTGGTAATGATTACCATGTGGCCCGACAAAGCCACACCTCCAAGCCATTAGAGAAAAAAAAAAGCCCCACCAGACACCGCTTTACTGGCCGCTCTCGTTAGTCCTACTCGCTCCCATGTAGTTACACCACAGGGGAGCTAATAAAGAAGCAGCTAGTGGATTTTAAAAGCAGTTTAGCCTTACATCTTCATCAGCACAGTACCACTCAAAAGCCTGCCTGTGTGTCATTATGTTTATGCCCTGCAAATTTCTCTAATCACTGAGCAATCAGGCCTGTCGAAGCGGTTGGAGCTCCAATAAAAAAAAAAAAGACAGGGCACCTTCATAGGATGCGATTAAATAAAGATGTTTTGTGATTCGGCTCACGCTGCTTATAAATATGGAAGGAGAAAAGCGCATGCCAAAGGTAGCGGGAGCTTTCCTGCGAAAAGCTCGGCTTTTCTGTGCAGAATAAAAAATGAAAGCCTGCGGAGTGCTGAATGGGTGGCCCACTTCAGTGCCTGTGAGAAAGGTGTGTGTGTGTGTGTGTGTGTGTGCTCTGTCAAACATTATATTAAACATGTTTAATTGAATAGTTTTTTTTGGGTGGTGTAAGGTACTGGTCATTTCTACAAGCCGCTTCTTCACTGTGTTCATTTTAGCTGTGATTATCATAAAGGAGATTAGTTTTTGTTACAAGGATTAAACTCAGAAACGTCTGGTTCTAACTGCAGATCAGGTATATTTAAAAGTCTGCCTACATCTCTATCCAGAAACTTACCAGGTCATTCTATAAGAACGTGTGCTGATAAACCTTTTGTTGAGTTAAACTTGTTTTTGTCTCCCTTCAGGTGGGTGAGAGAATTCTTAAATGAAGAGAACAAAGGCCTGGACGTGCTGGTGGAGTATCTTTCTTTTGCACAGTATGCCGTCACGTAAGTCACTACCAGCTCTTTCTCTCTCTATCACTAAATTCTATATGCAGAACATGACAACCGGCACAATGCTGCTATTCTGCACAGCCGCTGATGCAGCTCCACACAGCACCACCTCTGCTGCTGCTGCCCCGTTGTCAGAAACACTGAGTCACTCGAGGCCCGTTGCTGACACATTGGCACCGTATATTCTACCAACCATAGGTTGGTAGAATATACATAGGTTCTATTCATAGATTGATGGTGTGATTATTAGTCAGTCACAAAGTTCCTGTTCAGGACCAAAAAGCCACACAGTTAAATGTTTTATTCACCACCCCCCCCACCACCACTTCACCATATGTTATTATGGTCTGCCCACATTATGAATGGTTAGCCATAAAAGTGTATTTACCCTCGGTACCACTGCAGCAGCATTTAAAAGTCATGGAAACGTCTAAAAACTGAAATAGATCATAACAGGTATGCTGTAATCACCAGCTCTTTCCAAGGTATCTGCCAAGTACAACAAAACACGAGACCTTTTGCTTACCTATCATGTCCAAACCAAAAACCTTCAATTTTAGTATTAGTGCTGGAGTTGAGCACATGTTCACTTCTGCCAACACTCATTAATACTAGTACTCGACCAATACACGAGATTCAGTATACGGGATATTGCCTCAGCTTATAACAGATATATCTGTATGTTTATATTGATGATGTTAGCTGCTGACGTTATGGACAGATGTGGTCTGGTTGCTTTAACCTATGGCCAGTGCTGGCAACATGCTGGTTAGCTTAGCATGTTAGTTGTCTCAGCTAGGCTAGTTAGCCTGACCATTAGCTGATGATAAGGTTTTTTGATAATTAGCAAGGAAAGGCCCTTTGCTAGCACACGTAGCATGTGTATTTGTCAGATATTTTACTGTTACTTTCATGTTTCAAATAAAGTTTATTTTCAACTGTGAAATGTTCTGACTTAAACATACCTTCAGTAACCAGTTTTTAGGGGGTAGAATGGTTTGTCCTTAATGGGTGTTATATGAACACATTTTTTTTATTTTCAAATAATAGTCAGGCTTTAAATAATACCAATTTAATGCTTTCTGTGTTCGTTTCTTTTTTCCATGTTTTGCTTTTCATGGTGCGACAGGTTTGATGGAGACTGTGTGGAGAACAACCCTGAGGCTCCGATGGATAAGTCTAAGCCCTGGAGCCGCTCTATAGAAGACCTGCATGGAGGAAGCACCCTGCCGTCTCCCATCACTGGGAATGGCATCACACGTGCTGGGCGACATTCCACGATACGGTACGATCACACACTTATTGATGGTTAACAAGATTCGTTCACCGTGTGTGTCTGTGTGATTTTCTATTTTTATCTTTTCACAACTAACTTTGCCCCACCCCCCCGCTAGTTACCAAGTGTTCAGCCGGAAGAATGTGGTTGTATTGTGATTATTTTGAGAAGTCACACATTTCATATGATGCATCAGCAGCCCCCTTATGTAGTCATGAGTTCTGTAAGACTTTAAATGGCTTAAGACACATTTCTGCAGCAGGAGGCAAATACCATTTGATTGTCAAGCTCGGGCTGGTTTTGTGAATGATTGTGACTCATGATTGACAGCAGTTTTTCACGTGACAGACTATGCAGCAGAAAGAAAGATCTCTTTTATGGAGTGTTTTAAGTGTTTTTTTTTTTTTTTATAAACACCAAACCGACCATTTTAACAACAAATCCTGTTCAGAGGATTTCACAGCAGTTAATTCATAAACCCATGCTAATATATTCTTTGAAGCACAAATCCCATTCAGTTGTGCATTATTTCTCTAATCCTCCCCATCATGCCATCGATGTTTAGTTCAGCAGTCACCCTTAGTTTTTTTGCTAAGTACTGAATTATATACATGTGTATTATAATAATTTTGACTCTAATCCAACTTTGCCATCATCAAGTACAGTCATAGACATGTGTTTACAAAGCCACATCTATGAATTGGGGTTTATCAGAAAATCGAAAAAGCTTTCATGGGAACGTCCTTTGTCTACAAAACTGATTCCTGGACTTGTTGCAGCACTTCAATCACCAGGCAATCAGAGCTCATTTCATTGTTAATTGTAAAAACGTTATTTGTAACTTTTTGGCTGACATTTCATTGGAACACCTATAATAACAATATTGGTCCATAACTGACTTTGTACTAAGTCTGCTGCCCCCACCCACACATCCGCTGCCTCCAGGTGTACCCTCGTGTCATCACTCTCTAGCATGTTGTGTGTGTGTGTGTGTGTGTGTGTGTGTGTGTGTGTGTGTGTGTGTGTGTGTGTGTGTGTCAGAGTGTCTTCAGTGAGGCTGACTGTGTCTTCTGTTCTGTCCTGGTGTTCCTCCATAGTCATCTGCTCTTCTGTCTGCCAGTCTTCGACAGCAGGCAGGTCTCAGGTTCACTCTGCTGGCTCACAGTGAGCTTTCTGCAGCTTTTACCCTGCGTCTCTGCTCCCTCCCAACATGCAAACACACAAACGCACACACATGCACTCCCCTACAAAATCCCCCTGCCTCATTGTACGTTCTACCTCCCTGCTAGCACTGCCCAGTTTATTTGTCCCGCTGTCTGTGTCGGGGATGTGAATTAATTGTACTGCCAGCCTCCCCTTGTGCGCTTGAGACTGAATTCTCCTTTCCTCGGAGCAAATGGTTTTTTCTGCACTCATTGTTCTTGCCTCTGTGCCTGTGTGCTGCTTGTGTGGCTCCCTAAATGCCAGTCTGTGCAGAAGCTAGCTTAGTTTTTATCAAAAGCCCTGTAAGGCTTTTACTAGGCTACAACCACTAAGGATAGATTAGGTTGCCTCCAAAAATGTTCTGTGATGTGATGCTCATTATTAAGCATTTGCTTTGGTCTACTGTCAGTGGTTTTATAATTCTTAAATTCCCATTATACAGAATCTTTGTCCCTTATTGTGTTGTATCACTCAGTAGATTTGCTTTAAATTAGAATAGTGTAAACTCAACAAGTGCCAACAACTGGGCGTCTAATTAAAATTTGTCTTCTTCAATCTGCCATCTTGAAGGACACCGAGCACACTGAGCTGTCCAAAGTGCTCCCAAATAAGACGGTATGGAGATGGATAGAAACATGTAGCTGTGTTAGACCTGGATATTATAGTCTGTAGTTATAGTTTATAGTTATAGTGTTTGATGTTGTTCTGTGGTGTTATTTTGAACATACTCTATCTTATTGTGCTCATGCTAGGACAGGAATCTTTTGTATTCGTGTTTTGTGACCAGGAAGTAAAATCCTGGACTCTTGTTCAGTTTTGAATGCCTTGTCCCCATGGAGTCATATTCAGTTTGGCACTTTGACAAACAAATAAATAAGGTTGTTAAATCCAGCTTCAATCATTAACATGGGTTTCCAAATTCAGGGGGGGGAAAATCGTTTATCATTAATTACATTTTTTTAATTTATTGGATGGTTAGGGGGAATCACATAATAAAAATCCCTGGCCAGGTGTGAACCAGTGACGCTGCAGTTATATAGTCGGCACCTCAAATCTTCCCTCTTCTGTCTTTTGTTCTTTTCTGCCCTGTGTAATATCTAATGTGTTACATAATGTTTAGTTGAGTCATTTTAGACAAGTCGGAGCAGGTCAAGGTATTACATTTTGCAGGTGTTATGTAACTATTTATCACAGCCTTAGTTTGAGATTAAGAAATATTGTTACTCATTTCCTCCTGACTGTGCCACGCCTCGGTGTAGGTGTTGATACATCAGGAGAGGTTTTTAGGTTTATTCATGCTGCTGTGTGAAGCGGGAGCTCCAGCCCTGTCAGCAAGTGTATCATGAATCCATTTATTTGTGTCTGGCACCACATGCTGCTGAACGCGACATGCAGAATAATACAAATGCTCACAATTTCATGTAGTAAATGTCAGACACACAAACAACAATAGTTGAACTGTTTTCCAGCTTATTTCAATGAAACTGCTGACTCTTTCTTGAAAGCTCTAGCCTTTTTTTTGACAAAGACACACACACACACACACACACACACACACACACACACAGCATGTTGTGACTCATAGAGAAGTCACACCTTCAGACATGGCAGCTGACACGGATTGGCGTGTCTATCAGTAGCCTGAAGACACATTTTCCCCCCAGCACTGGGGCTGGTAATTGAACCTGGTGACAAAAGCCTGAAAATAAACAGTTTTGCTCTCACTGGCTCTGCATATTATTCAGTAATACTGCTTCTGCAGCATATCCCTTTTTACTGTGAGAGCTGCTCCAAGAGAAAAGGCCATGTTTTTGTCCACACAAAGCCGCACAATCACTGTGCTGCATGCAAATGGACTTTATTGTGTTAGCTGTAAGTGATATCTTTGTGAAGGACATAAAGTTAAAACAATTGGAAGAGGGCATTCTGTGGCCCCTGGCGAGGCTGTAGATTATATGGTCTTTGTCTGTGTTAATGTAAGGTGGCGTGGCAGTTTAACAGCCTGCCTATGTAAAGGAGGTGGCGTGTGATAGAGGCTCATTCACAAATGGCATCTGTTTTCTTATTTATCCAAGCCTCTTGTTTGTGTTCAGATGCTCATAGACTCGACACATCTTCTAATAAAACAGCCCTCGTTTCCTTTTATCACTGAACCGAATCTTTTCTATAATTTATTTTAGTTGCAACACCCTGCCGAGCCGGAGAACTCTGAAAAACTCCAGACTGGTGTGCAAGAAAGACGACGTCCATGTCTGCATCATGTGCCTGCGTGCTATCATGAACTACCAGGTCAGCCATCTGCACTCGTCCACACAGACTGCATGTCCCTCTGGACTAAAGCATACTTATCTAACTGAAGCTAAATTCAATTAGTTCCACTGCTAGTTCTCCACGTCTCATTTATTATGTAGAGGAATGCACCTCTTGCTTATTCAGTGGCTCCTCTTCTCTGTTAATTAGCTTATTTGTCTCTGTCTTCCTCCCTCTTGTTTGTTTTTCATCCTTCAGTACGGCTTCAACATGGTCATGTCACACCCACATGCTGTGAATGAAATTGCACTAAGTCTCAACAATAAAAACCCAAGGTAAGTTAAAACAAAGTTACAAATAAACTAGAACTCTTGATATTTAAAGATCTGAAAGTCAAGTGTTTCCAGATGGATAATTTGTTTGCTCATTATCTAAATGAATAGCTGAATGTTAATTATGTTGCTTTTTGCTAATAAAGAGAGAACCACAACATAAAAGTGTCAATAGGAGGTCTGTTCCTCTGAAATCCAGATATTTTACTCAGAGTCCAACATTAGCCTCAATGCACCTGCACAGTCTGATCCAGAGTGTCTTTGTAGCTCAGGGGCACATTCATCCTGACAGACGGGTCAGGGCACCGCTGGCACACTCCACTACACTGGCAGCTGCTTACCGAGACAGCCACCAGAAGGACTAACTTCTGGTGGCTCTCTCTCTGTGTGTGTTTTCACTCGGTACCTCGAGGCTCAAGGATTTCCTCACAAGTGGATGTGAAACCACTTCGCTTCACCTGTCACATGTCATCTCATCCAGGCAGAGAAATCCTGCATGAATGAGCTGGAGACTGGACGCACAGGATGTCGCTGTCCTGTGTGCTCCCACGCACACACACACACACACACACACACACACACACACACACACACACACACACACACACACACACACACACGCACACGCACGGATTAAGCCTAAAGGATTAATTTTTTATACCTGCCTTTTAATCCTGTGGATAAAATGAATATGTGGAGCTCTTTTATTTTTTATTTTTCTCTCAGGCTGCAAAACTTTTCCAGTGGGTTATTTAAGGCAGACCTCATATCTCTGGAGTGTCCACATAATAATATTTTTTTCTAAAGTGGTCCATTAATATTCATAAAGATGTATAAACATAAAAATACAATGTTATAAACACTGTAATTGCCATGTAGATCTATTCAACAAAGACGTTTCACCATTGGCAGGATCTTAAATTACACTGTGTTCCACTTTGTTTGCTCTGTGTTTAAGGAGAGGTTTGCTGCAGCGCTGGCACTTGTCACTTACTAACCATTCCTGCCTTGATTTTCCCCGTTTTACAGAACTAAAGCTCTGGTCTTGGAGCTCCTGGCGGCAGTTTGTCTCGTGAGAGGAGGCCACGAAATAATTCTCTCTGCCTTCGACAACTTTAAGGAGGTACGAGCTGCACGTAGAGGGGAAGTGGGGTCTGAGGAGAGGAATATGTCATTACATTTTCAACTGTGCAATTTTCAAACAGTGACTCAGCCCTGGAGGAATGCTCCCCTGGCAGATCTGAGACCCGTAGATTCCTCGTTACTGCATAGGGATAGCATCTAGGAACGAGCTCTTTATCCACCGATTACAGACAGCAGTTTAGCTCTATAACACAGCACAGCAACTCAACCTCCAGAGAAAACAGTTACGTGTGTGAACTGGATTTGGAAGACACATCAAAGCTCAGAGAGAGAAAGACGCAACAGCCAGCCTTGCTTGACCCTTGCCTGTCTGGTTGAGGTATTCTGGCTGCCGGAGAAGAGAGTGGGGGGTTTATGATTGAGTGGGCGCTAACAGAAGCCCCATTTTGTAGCATACGGCTCGCAAAAATGGGCAGACTGCAGTTAATGCAATATTTACACCCCTGAATGAAATATTGAGTGTTGCTCTCAGTGGCATTCGCATTAGTGGGAGAATAAGGCTCAGGGAGAATGTAGCTCGTCTAATGAGATGAAAGTTAGTGTCATGATATTGTAGGCAGCTGGAAGCATTTGAGGACTCACGTTTCTGTATCCTTTTTTTTCCCCCCTTTTTCTTTTCGTTAAAAAGTGACACTTTGAAAAGTGTCATTAGATCCAGTTTGCTCAGTGACTTTGAAAGACTGAACTCAGACGACTGTGGCCGCAGGCTGAGGCTTGAAACATTATTCAGAGATTTTTGGATACACACCCCTCCTCTTTCTTCCTCCCTCTCTTTTCAATTCTTTATCATGCTCCATCTCACTCATTGCCCTCTAGATTAACTGTCTGAACTGCAGAGCATCTCTCTCTCTCTCTCTCTCTGTGTGTCTCTGTGTCTCTGTTCTTCTGTGTTTTCCAAATTCTCGTTCAAATAATCTTTACTGGCAGGACTAAAGAAACTGTAAAAGTTGTACCACAAGCAGTGTTGAACACAGATGCAATGTGTACACCACGTGTCTTCCTATAAAATCAATGAATCATTCAGCAGCAAGTTATAAATTACTGATAATTATGATGACTTTTCATCTTCACCAAATACTGTTGGTCACCTCTGGGTTTCTGACAGGGTAATGATGATATTTATGGAATTGTGGGGTGAAAAGGGTTGATGAGGCAACCGTGCAAGCATTCATTTCTTGTGTCACAGACGTTTAAGCTGAAGTCGGGAATGTTTTTGTCTCAGGCAGCACATTTCATGCTTTGTGTGAATTATGAGGAGTCCAAATCACTGATTGCATAAATCGCTGCTGCTCGCTCTCTAAACTCCACTAAACACAGTAAGTGAGATGTGGTTTGTTTTGCAGGTGTGTATGGAGACGCAGCGGTTTGAGAGGCTGATGGAGTATTTCAAGAACGAGGACAACAACATCGACTTCATGGTATGTACACACACACACACACACACCTAATGACTTATTGATCGCACTGCAATCCCTCGAAAATCACCAGGCAAACCTGCGGATGGCTTGTGGTGTTTTTTGAGCTAAAGAAGCACTGAGCGAATGCGGTTTCACTTGTCACTGTCAGGCGTTTAGAGGCAGATTAGGGCTAAATGTAGTCTCTGGTCTTGACAGATGCACACGGAGCTGCAAAGGTACGGATGTGATGCAATCACAGTTCTCAGCTGGTTAGAAATGTAGATGTTTTGAATATTCTCAACACTGCTGCATTTGTGTCCTCAAACTCAAAAATAACGCAACGAAAGCATCCTCTTATTTTTCTCATCACAGCACTAACTACAGATGTGTGGGTGCAATTCATCAAGTCTGTCGTTTCCAGGCCGAGTAGAGCTAATTAGCCAGATAAGAAAAAAGAAGCTGTGAATAAAATGCCAACTTTAAACATGATCTTATCCTGTGTGTGTGTGTGTGTGTGTGTGTGTGTGTGTGTGTGTGTGTGTGTGTGTGTGTGTGTGTGTGTGCATCTAAGTGTCTTAATTGATGTGAGGCAAACAGTGTGTGCGTGAAAACCAACAGATGCTGTGTTTGAATAGGCCTTCAATAGCACTTCTGTCACAAGTCCGCCCACAGTCCCTCGGCAGGCCGTCGTGTGACAGCAGCACTAAAGCAAACAGACTTGGTCAAAGCTGCCATGTCGCTCCGAGACAACTGGGCTTCTTACCGGAAGTTCATTAAGCCAGTATCAGGCTGAGGAGAAGCGTTTGTGTGTGTGTACATTAGACACTATGAGGAGATCCCTCTTGATCTGTTTGTGCAGACTCCCATAAGGTAGCCGATGGAGTTGAACTGGCTGATTTAGTTAGTTTCTTTCCCCCTAAATCCTTTTTAATCTGCCATAAGCTACTCTGCCAGCCAAGCAAGCACAACAATGTTGATTTATACACACAATTATAGTGGAGGCTATATTAAAAGAAAATAGATGTTAAAATGAGCATTTCATAGAAAAACCTCCAACCTGTTGTAAATTGCATTTTTAGCGGTTTGTTTGGATCTCATGGAGTACATCATGTGCGGGGTTTTACAAACCTTAGGAACGCCGACTGTTTATGATCCTTATTCGCTAACTGTATTTTGTCTGTTTTTATTTCCTAGGTGGCCTGTATGCAGTTCATCAACATAGTCGTCCACTCGGTGGAGGACATGAACTTCAGGGTCCATCTGCAGTTCGACTTCACCAAGCTGTGTCTGGACGACTACTTAGACGTGAGTTGAGACACAATGCTGCAGGAAAAACGGCCGGACTAAACGCTGCCGTTCTCAATAATCAGCTCAGCCCAGAGCATAGGTTGATATTACAGCACCCCTGAGACAGCGACCACAGAAAAGCAGTCAATAATTGCTTTTCCATGACTTTAAAAAAAATCGGTCAGCTCTGTGAATCCCGCCTCGCTGCATAGGTGAGATCAATGCCGGCCTCGGGAGGCCGAGACGCAGGCCTCGTGTAGAGAACTGAATGAATAAATACCTCGCCCCTCTCACACTGCTTTGCTCTTGTCGTCACAGTATCTCTTTTTTGTGTGCATGTTTTCCAGAAACTAAAGCATACAGAGAGCGACAAGCTGCAGGTTCAGATCCAGGCCTACTTGGATAATGTGTTTGACGTGGGAGCCCTTCTGGAGGATGCGGAGACCAAAAATGCTGCCCTGGAGCGTGTGGAGGAGCTGGAGGAGAACATGTCCCATGTGAGAGACCTCAACGGTTGATTTTATTCTGAAAATCCCCGAAGCTGATTCCTTAATCTTTGTCTTTGCTCGCAAAAGGCTACACATTGTGCTCTATGTGCCCTCTCACCGTGAGTTTTCCCGAAACTGTCAGCCACCATAAACAGACTGAGGGCACTTTTATATATAGACACATTAAATCCTTACAACTTGTTTTAATCCAGAAAAAGATATATGATAAATACCTTACATCAATGCCCCAGTGGATCTATGTGTTGGCATATTGAGTATGATGTTGTCATGGCAATGTGACCTTTTCATCCTGGCTATTGTCCTTGATAGATGACAGAGAAGCTGCAGGACATGGAGAACGAGGCAATGTCAAAGATCGTGGAGCTGGAGAAGCAGCTGATGCAAAGGAACAAGGACCTTGAATCCATCAGGGTCAGACTCGCACGCTGAATATTCACATTCATCTTTCAAAATGTCATTTAAGCACTCGCACTACTCCCTAAATACAAACAGAAAGCATCCCCCCAGCTGTTAACATGAACTCGGGCCTTTTTTGGTTGTTGGGTTTCTACTCTCATGGCAGAAATATAACATATACACTACCGTTCAAAAGTTTGGGGTCACCCAAACAATTTTGTGTTTTCCATGAAAAGTCACACTTATTCACCACCATACGTTGTGAAATGAATAGAAAATAGAGTCAA
>JAVQJD010080271.1:0-10514 GCA_036023655.1 Nannoperca australis
TTTTCTACTGTTTATTATTCTTTTTTCAATAACTTTATTGAGCATTGTAACTGTATCAAAAAGCAATTTCCCTTCTGGGATTAATAAAGTATTTCTGATTCTGATTCTGATTCTGATAAGCTGTTTCCCAACCGTCAGTAAACGAAAGAAGAAGAAGAAGAAGCAAAAAGAAAGAAAACAACGGAGCCAGTTCTTCTGTACAACCCTGCTTCTTTTAAACGTGTCTTCAAAGTGCGCTTACTGATTGTGATGTTGTGAAACGTTGACAGCATGTCAAGTATCACCTCATATGTATGTCCTGCATCAAAACAATGCCTGATAATAGCGAACATTGAATCAGAATCAAAAATACTTTAATAGTCACGCAGTGGAGACATTTACATTGTTGCAGCAAAAGTGTACAGAGCAGAAGAGAAAAAAATAAAATAAAATAAAAGTAAAAACTACAAATAAGTAACTTGGTAATACAAACACACGTAATGACATGAAAAACATTGGAGGATGTAGGAATCAAACACAGAACCTCTCCTATGCTAAGCAAGTGCTTTACCATTTGAGCTAATTGTCACTTATATTTGCATGAGACCAGCTAGGTACACATTCTGATCCTTGTTAATGAGCACCCACGTCTTCCGACAGGAGTACCTAGCCTTTCCGTTTTCTGTTAATGTGTTGTATTTCTGTTAATGTGTTGTGTTTTCCGATTTTCGTTTGTGTTTTGCACTTCAGGGCCACCGTAATAATCACCTGTGCTTTCCCTGCTGTGAAAAAGGCATTGTTCTCATTGTTCTTCTATAACAGTTTAAAAAAAAATATATAAAAATCATTTCAGCAGAACCAGAGATATCATCATTTTTATTACACACATTCTTCTTGTTAAAACTTGACAGCTGCACTACCCACAATGCAGCTTGACTGTTTGTTTGGAGAGCCTAGCTAGTAGCGGCTAATGTAGCCTCGAGCTGCTAGCATCAAGCAGAGATGAGGAGCTGGCTACAGAGGTCTGTAAGCTCACTTCTTTTTAACTCCACACCCCCGGACTTTTTTCATTTTCACTCTTGTAGTTCAGCCCCAACTGAGGCTGACTCAAGTGACATCACTTGAGGCTATTAATCAAGATTTTAGACAGTGCCCTCTTGAGCCACAAAATACTTTTTTTCACATAAGCAGTAGTCCTCCCTGTAGTTCCCCTTTAAAGGCTCAAAGCAAACATTTCAGCATGGAGCACTGGGATGTCTAACAGCTTGGTCCACTTCCAGGTCTGGATCTTGGCTTTAGATGAGCCAGAATATATATTCAGTAATAGATCATACGATTTCTGTCTAAATGGTCAGCTCTAAATCTTCAAACTTAACCAGTGGGCTGGAGGACTTGTGTTAAAATTAGCCACTGAGATTACAGGTCTCATTTTGTCCTGGTTAAAACCCACCATTCTCATCCATAGGAAATTACAGGGCGGAGAATACACCCATATTTACACATGTATGAATAGATGATTTCAGAATGCTAAAAGAAAATACAGACATCTTCAGTCTTGCTATTATTTCAGTTCTTGTTAAGCTAAAGAGCAGTCGGCATTTTATTTTTTACCAGATATGAGGAATGCACATGAAGCAAGATAAAGGAAACGTTTTCAGGTTCATCTTTTCTTTCTTCTGTTTAATGTGTGCAACAGAATGTAACACGCAGGTTTGCCAAAAGAAGAACTGAAGCTTTATTACAGGAATCTGCACACTGAATGTAAATACGAAGTGCATCAGGGACTGGATATTGAACTAATTTATCAAGAGTAAATAACTATCAACAGCAACTTTGTCTCGGTACAATCTACTGAGGACTGTGACATCCTCAGTTTTGTCTCTTCCTGTGTGTCCACTTCTCCCTTTGACCAAACAGACACATGCAGTGTGTTTCTTCCCTTCCGTGTGAGTCCTGTTACTCTTGTCTGCTCCATGTTCTGTAACTGTGGTGGTACCTTTGAAAACCTCGCTGCTGCTCTCTGTGGTGTAAATGTGTTTGAGTGATAGATGAGTTGCTATTGTAAGCTACATTTGACTTAATGATTAGCTGCACTAACAATTTACAGTTGGCATTATGATGTTCCAGATGAAAATAGAAAACGTTCATGTTCGAAAGGTTATGGCAGCTGTGGTGAGGATTTTACACAATGAGCGTGCTGATAGATGCCCCATCTCTCCCTCTGCCGGTCAATGCTGGCCAACGCAGCATCAGTATTGCTGCCTGTTCTTTCAGCCCCACCACCACCCCAGCATCCACCTGCAGGCTCGGCTGTGGGGTTGAAGATATTTGTTCATCACTCCCCAATATCTCTATGTAAACATATCTGTGGGGAGTGACGAGGTCAGAGCCTAGACACCAAACTTTAACTCTGTTCTGCTGCTGTAATAAACCCTTCAAACATGAGTTGTCTGACTGAATTGAGATAATAGACACATTTATAACAAACAGCCGTGATCAGAATAACACAGGGACCCCACAATTGATCTTTTTTTTCATTTTATTGTTAACAAAATACCAACATAAATACATAAGGAGGTTGTGTGATATTGCTGTGTGTATATGCGTGTGTGTGTGTGTGTGTGTGTGTGAAACAGAGGAGCAGACAGAAAGAGACAGCAGCTCCACCCCTCTGTAACAGACACAGTGGCGTTCACTAGTCAGAAAACAAACCTTTGTACTTCACATACTGTAGACAGCAAAGAGAAGAGACATGGCGTACAATGGAATACAAATCACATTAAATAAAAAGAACAAAAAAAGATAAAATACTGCGACATAAAAGCAGCTAAACCTGTTGAGAGGATGGTGGTGAGGAGGAGGAGGCACAGACAGCGTGAAGGACCATCTATGGAGAGACAGGATATTCAAAAGTGTGTTTCCCCCCGCTGGGCAGGTCGACGTCCCCCACAGTGATATCGCTTGTTGGATTTCAGTGAACTGAAACTAAACGGCAAGGACAGCTGAAAGGCAGAGGGCAGATGGATCATCAACCTGCCCGCGTTCTCGCTCTTTTTCCGGCTTTCCTTCCTTCTTCGGTCACCTTAACAAATACTCGTGACAAAAGGAAATAATACAAAATAAAAAAAGGAAAGGACCTGGCGACCCCCTCCCCTCGTCAGCATCTACAGAAACACCCTCATCCTCAACTCACACATGCAATCAGACCATGCCCCTTGCAGTGCGTCCAAAGCCACCTTGGTTACACTCTCAATTGAACCCCATAAAGTCAATATTATCTGTACACCAAGGCATTTGTTTTGCAAACTACAATCATCTGTTTCAAGGTCAAAAAAAAGCAGTTTCCCCAACATCTTGTTGTTACAGCGAAGATGCTTTAGGCTACAAGGCGGGGAGGGGTAAGAACACCAAAGAAGGACCAATGAGGGAATGTGACGAGACACACTGCAGAGATGCATTGATTAACAAAGATCTTCTCTACTTCCTTTTGCAGTTTTCTCTGGCAAAAGGGCTCTGACAGAGACTACAAATCCCAAAACATTTACCTTCTAACTGCGATAAAAACCTCCATTAAAACCACAGGAATCCAGAAACCCTTAACTTTTTCCAGTGCCTGTCTCCAAAAACCTTAGAATTAAGGTTGGCTTTGTTCATTAGCTAATATATATATCTATATATATCTATATATATATCTATAGATATACATCTATATATAAATATCTATAGATACATATTAAGATATATGGATCTATAGATAGACACAGATGTAGATAAGTGGCGGCTCGTTGCCACTTTTATATAACATCACTACCTGAAATGTATATATACATTAACATAAATACAGCCGAGGAGACACGTAACCACAACACTGAAAATAACTGGCGTCAACGGGCCGCAGGTCGCTGTGACAGCAGACATGATACACCAGAGAGGACGATAAAGAAGCAGAGACGCTCACTAAAAGACTATTGGCCCGAGTCACAGTTTTTCTCTTCTGTACTGGTCAACCCTTGTGGCTACATTGCAGTCATAATATCGAGATCACAACCTGAACTGAAATGATCGTACGCTGTGTTTAGATTTATCCGTGTTTTAGTTCTTACAGTCAAGACTAAAAAGGTGTGTGGCGAGAAACATGGAGGGAGCTAAAAACTACAACTGTCCAGTGGCCTGCCGGGTGGAGGAAGAAGAAGAAGAGGAGGAGGAGGCTGTTCACTGGGCGGCCGTGGCAGTGCCAAAGGTCTCCTGGGAGGCGTACACCATGTAGAGGAAGCCGTCTTGGTCCCGCTCCCGTTCATAGACCTCAGAGATGGCAGCCGACACGGAGACCATGCTGTGGCCGTTCACCAGCAGGAAGAAAGCCTGGTTGGAATTGAGCTGGAGGCGCCTCCTGGTGGGAAGACAAAAGACACGGCAGAGTGAGGAGAGGAGAGGAGAGAGGGAGGGAAGGAGAGGAAAGAAAGGAGAGGAAATTCAATTAAAGGAAATTACATGAAAGGAGAGACAGAGAAGTGAGTGCCCTGAGATAACTTTGTTATGATATGGCGCTATATAAATAAAATTGAATTGAATTGAATAGAAGTACCAAGTACTAAGAGGACTTGGGGTGTACCTGATAATCTTGATGAGTTCACTCATGTTGACGTGGTCTGGCACCAGGAACTTGGTCTTGTCCAGGATGGGAAGCTGTTTTTCTCCTTTATACCTCTCGATGATCACCTGCAGGACACGTGCACACAGTCAGCGAGTCCTGCGCTCGGATTCTGGCTGCCGGGCTTCTCTGAAGGCAGTGTTTCCTGTGCTGTTTTTAGACCCGATACCCTGACAGCTAAGACCGTTCTGAGACCAGTGTCCATGTGCAACAGATGAGATATAATAGGACAGATAAAGTCACACATATGAGATGACATGACCTCTGCCTGGCTGAATCTAAAGTCTGTGTTCACTGGGCCGAGAATCTTTAATTCAGTGCGACAGTTAATCAAGTCAAGATGTGTTTCAAACAAGCACGTTCAAAAAGCAGCACCGCAGAAACACACAGGCCACTTCATCTGTTCACCGCTGCCATACAGCCTCCTCCGACGGACCCAACTGAAAACACTCCGTTACTTGTCTGAGCTACTGAAGGCCTTAATGATTAATGCTTAGTGTTTATGCACCTTTAATAGGACGGTATGCACACTATGGAAACCTTTTGTTCAATGTAAGTTATTGATTGCTATCTGTTATTGATAATATATTATATTGACATTATAGTGAAATGGAAATTCATTGAGATTACAGATCAAAAAGATAACCTTTTGTAGGCTGAACCCTGAAGTTAGCAGCACTTTGTCGTCCATGTTGGCATGACAACGTTAACGTCTCTATGACAGCGGGGCAAACGTCATCTGCTCATGACAACGTGATGTGACCGACAGCTCCAGAACAGCTACTAAATGGATCCTACATTTCCCATCATTCAACCTCCATCCCAGCTAAATACCCACCCCTTTAAAGCTCTAATTATCTCCTCATCAGGGTTGTTTTTTTAAGCAGATGAATGTAAATGAAAATGATATATGGACATATGAATGTATAGATGGATTAATAGGTTGGCAACCACATCCCAGACACTGACTTCCATACATGGATATTGGCATTATATTGATACATTATTGCTGAGCGCTAGTGATAAATCAGGATAATTCATTTGTAACTACTTGTAATGTGTTTAAGTAACAATAAGGATGAAAATGAAATAAAATTGGTGATCTGAAATTTGAGAAAGTATTTAGAAAATGCAGTGACCTCTATTTGTCTGGGTGGTGTCACATTACAGTGACACAGCGCAACGCGCACACGCACACGCGAGCAGGCCTTACATGGGGCAGCAGATGGAGGGCTGTGGTGATACTTGATCGAGCAAGCAGGTGAAACATGAGGTGTGCGTTTGTTTATTTGTTGGTGGTGGGGGTGGTTGCTAGGAGCCACTGGACGCCCTGACCTGTTAGCAGATGCAGTCACACCCATTTCTCGTAAGAAAAACTAGAAACAACTGCTGCCAGCGGGGGAACAAGCAGAGAGCTGCTGCAGAAACGTGTCTGATGGCAACAAACGACATTTAAATACCACTTCAGAGTACAACCAGGAAACATGCGGTAACACTTCCTGTTGCAGTGCGTTTGTGTTGCTCTGCCTCGTGTTTCCTGCGTGCACATCACGCTGATTCATTTCGGCCCTTACAGTTTATTTCTGGAGAATAACGGGGCTTCGGGGGATTTCGACCGTCGCAAGTAAATGTGCATCTGAACTCACGGGTATCTTGTTGGGGTGCTGCTCTCGGATCAATCGGACATCTTCTACCCTCTGATCTGAAAAAAACAAAGAGCAGACTCGTCATCGTTCATGGAAGTGTGCTATACAACACAAAGAGATCAGCAGGTCAGGAGAACCGGCTGGTAGTGATAAAAGCACACAAGGCCAAAGACAAAAGCAGACACACATACAAACTCATAAAGAAAGAGAGACAGAGAAGCAACTACCAAAATAAATCACAGCATAAACAAACAGACAGGTTATAACTTCTCAGTCACTCCACCCATGAATACAGTTTTCAAATCATCCTCCTCTGGCTCAGCGGCTCCGTGGAAGTATCACATGTTCAGGAAACAAAAGAAGGTTGCAGCTGTAACTGATCTTCCACTACTTTCTTTAATCAGATCTACTGAAAACTTCTCCACAAAGCTTTATGTCAAAATGAAAATATGAAAATATGTGGGAATAATGTATTTAACAGACTGCTTAGTGGACTAAGGCGCTCTACTGAAAACATTATGGGCTTCCCTGAAATCCACTCACGGTGTAACCCCGTTGTTCCACAGTGATTAGCAGATTATTAGGCTGCGATCTTAAGTCACTCGTTTCCTACTCAGCTGCTCACAAGTGTGCATGCCTTAATAATAGGTATTCTGGCCACACGCTGCACCTGTGTGTGAGGAATTAAATTAAAATGTGTCTTTTACAGAACGGAGATTTGATTTCTTTATATCAAGATGCACATGTTTATATATATATATATATATATATATATATATATATATATGAGGCTATTAACAATATGTATTTGCTATTTGCCTCAGTGCAGGCTGCAGAATTTAAAATCGTGTTCATCTGTGCCTGGATGTTTTCTATATTATAGTTGTTTCTCAGCTGTAAAAGTTGGACCAGGTGTTCCCGCCACAGTGACTTAACTCTAAAGGCTGCTGATTGGACGGATCACTTACTCACTGGTGACCTATGTCAGTGCAGGTTCCTTCTTTCAGAGGTTTGAGCCCATTTTAACTAACTGGGTCAAAATAAATGGCCACAGGTAACACCTCGGGCTCAGTGCACTTTGTACTGACATCAACAACAGTCTGATGGTCGACATGGGATCAGTCAACAAACTTGAGCATTGGGGTTTTGAAGAGGCAAGCAATCAAAGGCGGTAGACACTGGGCCCTGTCAGTCAGCTGAAGCTTTGACTTGCGGGTATCCAGTCTTGTGACATGCCACTAAAACAAATGTTTGCTAGGGAAGAGCATTTGTGCGCCCGCTGTTAGGTTAGCATGTCTAATTCAAACAGCGGACCAATGTTTATGTGCCATTTTCATGCATAACTTAGAGTAATGTAAGGCATTGTCTTATGATTACATTCCAGTTGAGATGATTTCATGGCCCAGGAACAGGGAAGCTCTGTGTGTTCAGACCGGACCAAGCCACAAACAGCCCCCGAGTCATCCGTTTTCATTCAAATCAAAGAATAGATATCACAAAATGGGAAGCAGTTGACCTAAAAAGAAATTTCTGTTCTGTCACAATATGGAAATGAGTCAGTGCCGCCTGGCACAGCTGGAAGTTTCCCTGTGGTTTCTGGAGTCTTGTTGTGACAGATTATATCGATATGCAACGATGTAAGGGACACGCAAACACACCATCACACTGTAGCCACTAATACGAACAAACTGTTAATCCTAAACCACACACACACACACACACACACACAGTTTGTGGTAGAAAAGTAGTAGAAAAGATAAATTTGTCTCTAAACGCTCTGGTTGCATAAATTTGGACCAATAAGTTGACTTAAACCAGAAGTCGGTTCCTTTTAGTCTAACTGGGAATTATATTTCCAGGTTTTCAGGCAACAGTTTCCAACTTTGTGGGGGGGGGCAACTAAAGGCCAATTAAATACTCTCCCATGCAATAAACTATTGAAAGCATGGTGTCAGAGAGGCAAGAGTATAGACCACCAAGTTACAACGTGTTTGAAAGACACTGCAGGCCTCGTCTTCTTCTAGCTCTGTGGGCTGAAAGCACAAGTGAAACTATAATCCGCAGCGAGGCTGTGGCCTAACAAAAAGAAACAAAAAAGGGCAACCTCCGCACTTTTACCATTAGAATCAGCTAAACTCCTCTCTTCTCTTCTCCTCCACAAACCGTCCCATCCCCCAATCCTGCAGCTCTCGTTCTCTCTGCCCCGCATTTCGACACCACTTTGTTTTTCTCCCACCGCTCTGATGCAAACACACACACACACACACACACACACACACACAGACAGGCCTGCAGCAAATAGCCCTCTTCTATTCTTTTATATTCTATTCTATATTTAAACCTGCATGTTTACGAGTGGGAATGTGTCTCCCATCATCTTTTAAGTTGACACGACCACAGCCCCGCGTTTCTAGTTGTGTTGTCCAGTTAGCTGTACAGAGTGAAACCTCCCTGCTGTGTGTTTAACATGCACTTCCACTGTAAACGGAACT
The DNA here is from genome assembly GCA_036023655.1 of Nannoperca australis. Taxonomy (NCBI): domain Eukaryota; kingdom Metazoa; phylum Chordata; class Actinopteri; order Centrarchiformes; family Percichthyidae; genus Nannoperca; species Nannoperca australis. Next base: position 8,769 of record JAVQJD010080271.1, read on the forward strand.
GGCTGGACAAAATGAACGCTAATACCTGCCGCTGGGATAACAGCTAACAACAACTAATTAGCCTGTGTACACGAACGACGCAATTCACTCTGGCACAGTTCAGAGGGGAATTCGGGCGACAGCTACAAACATACACGGAAGACACAAAGCACAGGAGTTGTGTGTAAAGCGCTAAGAGAAGCCGTGACAACACATACCGAATGTCCTTCTTTGTTTGAAGGTTTTTTCTGAAGGCATATTGCGTCAAAGTCAACCACTTGGCAGTAGATGAAAACGGAGGTAGCGGCTGTATCAAAGCACAAATATAAAAGCTGAAACGATGTTTTTTTTTTAACTGGCCGTGGTTTCGGTGCTGGTGGCTTATTGGTAAAATAATAAGTGAGGAGCAGTAGTTGAGAGACGGTTTGATGTCGCTGCTTCCTTCTTTCCTCCGGCTGTGTTTTATGAGGACGAGCTCGAGCAAGCAAAACAAACCTGTCAGCTGACCTCTGACGTCACGCGCCCGCCTCTCATCTGCCTGTCAAATTCAATTTGAGACGAGAACACTTCATGTTAGATCAACAAATGTAAGCATCACAATGTTCTTTTCTTGTGAGAGCCACTTTAAACATAATTTAAGGAATACGCGAGACAATGTGATTATTACTGGTAGGATAAAACTTATTTATACATTTTCTGTTGTAGATTACATTTCAGTGACAGTAAAAGGAATTAAAAACATGTTGGTTTTCTTCCATTTGGACGGTAATGATCTCAACGGTTTTATTATTCTGCGTCATTCATCATCATTTCAAAGAATCCAGTATCATTTCTTGAAGCCTACTTTCAAGACACCATCTAAAGGGTTTTATTAAGGCCAGAAAATATGAAACACAAAAACTATGGATGCAGTAGCCTCATATCAAGTAAAAGTCCCCACAACAACCACAGCACGTTGATGAACAAGTCAAATTGACTTAAAACACTCTTTTTACAAGTATATTCTTGCATTTAGTCTGCTCGAAGCTTAAAAACCCACTGTGTTTGAATTAATGTCAGAGGCGGCGAGGAAAAACTCCCCTTTAACAGACAGAAACCTCGAGCTGAACCAGAACCAGGCTCCGGGTGGGCGCTCATCAGCCTTCATCGTTTGGGTTGAGAGAGAAAGAGGAGCGGGAGGAAGGAGAACATACAGCAGTAACATACAAGTTCCACACAGAAATGTAAAGTAATAGTAAAATCAAATGTCACTGTCACTGGAAGGTCACCAGGTCAAATCAGATCTGCCGGAAAGATCAAGTAATCCATGGCTCATGGATAAATCAGTTAGTTGGGTAAAGTAACACATTACAAATACTCAGTTACAAGACGTTTTCAATTCAATTCAATTTTATTTATATAGCGCCATATCATAACAGAGTTATCTCAGGGCTCTATGGAGCAGGTTGAGACCGACTTCCACACACACAAAGACCCAACGTTCCCACCATGAGCAGCACTAGGCAAGAAAACCTCCCTTTTACCAGAGCAGAACCAGGCTCTAGGTGGGCGGTCAACCTGTTGGGTTGGAAAAGGGGGGAGAGAGCAGGAGAAGGGAGAACATACAGTAGTACAGTACAGATCTACATACCGATGTAAAGTAATAGATGTGGTAATGGTATTGATGCCATCATTAATAAAAATGTTAGTAGCAGTTTAATAGCAATACTAATGAGAGCAATAACAATAATAGCAACAACAGCAGTTGTGCAGGAACACGGGGGCATT
>JAVQJD010080277.1:0-49319 GCA_036023655.1 Nannoperca australis
TGGCAGACGAAACACAGACACACACACACACACACACACACATACACACACACACACACACACACACACACACACACACACACACACACACACACACACACTCTGAGGAGTAGGACAAGGAGAAGGAGGGCCAGTAGCTTGAGAGGTTAGAGACTAGCAAGGCCATTTGTCTATCGGCTTGTCAGCTGGTGGGAGAAAGATCCTCTCAAATCAGCGTTTTTCCTCCAAGGAAGGGCGTATTCCTTCAGGCCCATTCTTGCAACACTGGCAACATGTCCATCATGACCATCTCTCAAAGACAAGATTGTCCCTCCCCTCGGATGATCAAACCCGAGCTTAGTGTATTCATCAAGATGTACAAGCTCAAAGAGTGCTGATTCAAGGGAAGTGCGCCAGACCCTCTGTCCATTTTATTCATAAGCTAACTCTCCAGACTATTGATTTCGTAACCACCAGGGTTCTTGAGTCTGATACATCCACACGTTCTTGAGGAAATGATGGGTGAGAAGTGTGTTTACCCCTCTGCGGTTTCAATTTGTGCTTTCCTGCGGTGTCAAAGGTAGAGATGAGGTCATTCCTCCGTTCGATCAATCGCAGTGTCTCTGTTCATCTAGCCGATCAATAGCTACTTAAGAAGTTTGATCTTCTTTGTGCGTGAAATCACAGTCATTTGAATGGATTTAGAAACAAGGTTTTTCTGTCTCCACAAAAGCTTGGCCCCAAAGGCCATTGTGACACAAATGTGGTGTCTGTGATAACGGGCTTGGTCACGCTTTATGGATCCAGTGCGTTCGAAGCGTTTTTTCCATTTGATAGAAATGTAGGTATAATCTTACATTAGGTTGTCTATAGTGCATTAGCTTTTTGTGTCAAAGGGGAAGAATATTACCAATGCTATGCTTCTCCACCGAAACAAATTGCATGTTGCTCTTTAGAAAAACTAATGGAGGCTTTATCGATTCCAACAAGGCCAGCCACTTGCTTTGTCTCGGCTGTCAGATTGTGTCTAAAGCAATTTCATAAAGATCATTATTTTCTTTCTTGGGATGTCTTGCAGCTAAACAAGATCCTCCTTCGTTCGTTCGTGCCTTTTGTACTGCTTACGGTGGCGGCTCTTATAGTCCAATTGAAAATGAATTAGAATAGAATGACACATAATGAAAATCACTAAAAAACATTGGCACGTCACATCCCCTTAGCTTGTTGCACCCTTGAATAGATTGCTTGTGGGGTTCCAATTCTTATTCTTGATCTAACACAGTAAGAGAAAATGGGTTTAGCTCACTGTAAAGGACAAGCCATAACATTATGGGTCATAACAAGCGGTGCCACTCATTTATCTTCTAATGCCATTATAGCGTGCGGAGGTAAAAGGTGCTGACATGGATATTAGTCATGCAACAAAGCGAGATAACTCAACACGTTTGCCGCACTTATGGTGATCATCATTGACATAATTGACGTCGCTGGCAAGTATTGCAGTGTCAAATTGTAACCCAACAGGTTGCTTGAATAGCATTATTCAAATGATTGCATGTTTTACCTTGTTTACTCATTGGAAGCCCTTTTGTCTTATGAAGTTGAGGAGCATTTTGAATGCAGAATCTGTGATCCGTGAAATTTAAAACACAGAAGTGGAACCTGCTTTCACTCCCAAATTGATTGATGGGTCTTGTAGTACACATACTAAGACTAACACAGTGTAAATAATTTAAGTTTTAAGATAGAAAAAACAAGTGAATATCCTAAATTATACTGTTGAGTATTTAGTGTTGTTTTTGTATCTGTGATTATACTTTAAAATGCAAAGTCATTGTTTGTGCATCTGTTGCGATTGTAGAGCAGCTCTTGTCTCGCAGAACTAGACTCACCCTCTCTTGCTCTGCAACTGTTAATAATCCTTTTTTACAGTAACATCGTCGCTACATATACTTTTATGCTTATGTTTACAGCTCTGCTGATGCAACAGCAGGGAGGGGAGAGAGAAAAAAAAAGAAAAACAGACAGCAATTCTGCTTCATCATAATCATTACGGTCCATTCCACATGGGGGAGAGGAACTTCATTATTGTACCTGCAGGGACTGTTAAAACCAAACTCATGAATACAGAAAGCTTTCTTCCATGGTGTGTTGTTTCTTTACAGTGCTGCTGCTGCTGCCAAGGAATTTTCAAAGACACATTCTTCACTTAAGAGCTATACATATAGTATACACACTGTGTACACAATGCATTACAAGTTATGCTGGATTCACTGCAGTGGGTGCTAAACCAGCCTGTGGCTCTGCTAGCTGTCTGTGCTCTTAGCTCAAACAAAGTATGTATAAGGGGTTAGGTGGGTCACTGCTTTTTCCAACCTAGTGTTTCATCATCTAAGTAATGCACATTCTTCTATTTGGTATGCATTGATATGCGTTGACGTGATCTGACTCTTACCTTTTATAACACTGACTTAGCTAGCCTCTTCTCCTCACACACAGTGTACCCAATATTCCATATTTCAGAGGTTATAATCTCCAAGAAATTCATAGTAAGGGCATGAATCAGACGTACCCTAGATAGCATTTTACCACACAGTGTGAAACACAAAAAAGGTGAAAAAAGAAATCATATTTTAATAATGATATGTATTCAGCAAATGAAATATGTCAGGCTTGCACATTTGCATTGCTGAACAGACAATAAATTATACCTTGTGCACTGCCACATAAGCCCAAGGATAATTCCACATCCAATGAGTTGAAAGGGAATAGGGCTTGTGGGATGCAGGAAACAGAATGCCCTTGCTTAAATCAAACGGCGGGGAGAGGAAACATTGACATGTAGGTCCTGTTGGTGCGATTTACCTCCTGCATGTGTTCTCCGGCGTGCCTCGGAGCACATCTGTACAATGAGGTTGGCGTGTAAACACACAGCCTCGCTCTTTCTGCAAATAAACGCAGTGGCCACAAACATCTGTGCACGTCAAGTTTACATGCAGAGCTGTTATGACTAATACAATGCAGACATATGCGCGCATCCACACACACACACACACACACACTGCAAATATACACCGGAGCCTGACAGACTGTATGCACTATCTTGTGTTTGCTTAAGTACATTGCAAAGCAAATTCCTGTAGCTCCAAGTCTAATTTATCAAACAGACTGTGTAACTGTGTATGTGAAGTTTCATCATACATTCTGAACACACACTCTTCTTCAAGATAGTGAATAAATGCTGCAAGCAAGTGTAGATGTGCACACACAGTCGCAGAGGCAGCTGTGTATACATATGCATACACAGCCACAAAGGGTCATTTGCCCACACACACACACACACACACACACACAATGCGGCAGGTTCTTATGGGACTCTGGAGAGGATGAAATATTGCTGCAGAGGCCACACACATGCACACAGTCCACATTGAAGCACATCCGCAACAAACTCAACACACACACCACAAACACACACATACATGGAGGGATCACTGAAGCAATCTTGTCAAAGATTGAGATGTGTGTGGACAGAAAAAGCATCTGCTACTTCTTCTACAAGTCAGCGGCTTGATAACCTGACACATAACATGAAAACACACACACACACACACACACAATATGTTAGCATCATCTGTCATTCGGTTGCCACACATTGACAGATACAGTACATTCCAGTTATCGTCTGAAGACTTGACATAATCTCCCGCTCACACACACACACACACACACACACATCACACACAGCCCATATGACGTGCAGGCAGACAAAAAGGCAGAATTTACATCATGGAGGCAGAGCAAGTCTAAAACCAGTGACATCTCACCCCTAATAGTGTCTGATAGGTAAACAGAGCACAGCCACCCACCTGCCTTTTGGCCCAGGTGGAACCACTTGAGCAAATTGCCTCCTTAATTGATGGACTTGAACTGGTTGCTGTGTGCTAGCTTGTGTGTGTGTGTGTGTGTGTGTGTTTGTGACTGCTAGGGTTTCTCCCAGTGCCTGTGGCTAGGGGAGCAGTTATAGTGGAAAGAGAAATCTGTCAGCCGGTAATGAAATAATTGGCACAAATGGTTACACATGCGGGCTTCTGTGCACACACACACACACACACACACACACACACACACACACACAAATGCATCCAATTGCACTTTGTAATGCACATAAATACAGTGCATAGACACAGACTTTTCATAGATGTGCACCCTCTTGTGTGCAGTCGTAGACACAGTGCCAACCATGAGTACAGATAACAGCCTAGTGAAGGAGCCTGATTCACCATTTCCTCTGGTTGTAGCTACAAATGAAGTAACCCTGTGGCTGAATATGGACAGACTTTTACAGCAAATTAGGCTGAAAGGAACAGATGTATAAAATGTAGAGATGGAGGAAGATGACAGAAAGCAGAAAAGGACACTATATATGTGTGTGTATACATAGGTGAGGAGTAAAAGGTAAGAAAGAGAGTAAAATGATGACAGAGATGGAGGAGGAGGAAAGGAGACAGAGAAGTAGACAGACAGACAAGGAGAGAGTCACAGGTTGTTGCCGATGGGTTGCTTCCTGAAATACATTCTTTTTGGGGGAGGGTTACCATGGCAACTCAGGTAACGGCAGACAGGGATTGGTTGTGCTAGTAACCTGCATCAGCGCTGAGAGAGGGAGGATATCATATAAATTCTGTGTACAGTTTCTCTCCATATAAGATTTAGTTCAACTACACTATTTAGGATTATCAAGGACTGTTCTTCATCAGAGGGATGAGAGCTAAGATTATTAGCCAAGTTTCTGTCATTTCCTCTCTGCAAAAGAAGTTAATGTAATGGTTTTAATAAGAGTTAGTTGTTGGTTGGTTATCGCTGTCATTATTTTGAGGATGACATGGCATGACAATAGGCTTTGTCTATTTGCAATGTCAGTGTGCTCAGCGTGAAAACTACTGCCAACCAAGAGACCAACTCTGTTCCCCCAAAATATGTGAAAAAGAGATTGGACTGTGGCAAACTTTGGGAGGAGGCGTTCGCTAAAAATAGATAATGTGCCCTGTGCATCACCATTAAACTGTGGTGGTGGAAGCATTCAGATCCTTTACTTACAAAGTAGCAACACCGCAGTATAAAAATGTAAAAAAAAAATTAAAATATTATTAGCAAGATGCACTTAAAGTAAAACTTAAAATTCAGAAAAATTATCCCTGTAATTGTCGTACTATTATATATTATATTACTGGATTATGATTGTTAATGCATTAATGGAAACTTAGCATTTTACTGGTTAGCTAATTTACTTTATACTAACTACTTTATACTGTATATTGTTTAGTAGTTTATTCTAAAAAATGTCATCATATGTTTTGGCTATACATCTGTAAAGTAACTAGTATCTCAAGCTCTCAAATATATGTAGATGAGTAAATGTAAAATATGTCCCTCTGAAATGGGGAGTTTGAATTATAAGGAAGCATGAAATAAGATAGAAACTCTCTTCCATTGGTGCTCATGGTTAATTTCTGCAAATTACAGCCTCTTAGAAATCTATATAATTTAGGAGTTCATACAAAAACACAACATATTATCTTATTACAAAATAATTTCTGTCAGAATTTCAAAATAAAACAATATAAAATCCTAAAAATAGATAACTTTATTATCATGAAACACAAACGGAATGTGTGTTGGTATCTTTTGAGTATTAAATCCCAGTCAAACATAATATCCATTGTTCCTAAATTCAGTGTTATGTGGACTGTTGGATGCCTTGATACCCTGACATCTTCCTCCACCAGGGTCAAAGGTGAAACACGTTAATGATGCATTGCTCCTGTTACCATCATTCCATCAGTCTCTGCCTCATTATTTGAAAATCTAATTGGGAAAACAAGTTGAAGCTAAGTAACACACAAACTTAAGATGAAAGATTTAACCTGTATAGTATTATTTCGAGTGCATTTTTGTGTTTGTATAATTTTATTTAAAGTAATCTTTTTTTGTTGTTGTTTTGTCATTAATCTCAGGTTGTTTTGCTGTGTTTTGTGTCCCTGGTCACTGATTAAGCCTTCTCCCATACTATTTCATGCTCTGTTTTAAAAGCTAATATATAAATAGTTGCCATAATTAATTCTCATTCATGCTGCTGTCACATTTTACAGTGCGTGAGGATGCAGTAATTTGAGTCGAGAGCCGGTCGCATTTACTCAACAGCCTCAAAATAGCTCCATAATGGTGCTGTGCAAGTACATGTGTCTTGTAGTGTAGCCCCCTGGAAATGAGAGACGATAGAAGAGAGGACACAGTGAGAGAGTGGTGTGTGTGTGTGTGTGTGTGTGTATGTGTGTAATAAGTGTGGTAGATGCAGATGTGGGGATGTTGCGCCAGTGAAAGCCACCGCAGGGGGCTCTACACAGTTGTGTAATGTCTGTGCAAGTGTGTGTGCATGCAGGCAGGTGTTTTTCCATGCTTCCCTGTGTATATGTGTGCGAGCTTCAGAACCTGCAACACAGTTAATAATTAGCACAGACAGCAGGGGGAGGGCGATGAGACAAAACAAGAGGGAAAACAAGACCAAAAAAAAAAGAAATAAAAAATAATAAGAGCAGCCAGTGTAGATGAGTCCCCCACGCACCCACCCTCTGGTTACCGTGGAAATCCAGATAAGGATGTTTCCTCTCTTATGCTGCTAACAGGGCTATGCATTGGCTCTGACAGAGCCTGAATACCAATTACACTGTCCTGGCACCTCTTTCACTGGAGATAGAGACAGAAATAGGAGTTGTGGGAGCAAGACAGAGTGACGGTGGGGGGTGGGGGGACGGGGGGGACGACGAATACAGCCCAGAATAAGGGACTGTGTGTGTCTTTTGGCCCAATGGGTGAGGAGAGACAGATAAAAGCAGGAAAACGGGGAGTATGTTAGAGTTTTGGGAGCAGTAAACAAATGCCACTTAACTCTATCCACACTCCCTCTGTACACAGATCTCCATTCACTAAGGCGATCAAGGCAGCATAAGAAGGTGTGTCCCCTCTGTCCTTTGCTGTCCAGGAGCAGCTTTATTCCCCTTTTCCATCTTAAAGTGACGGCTGACCATAGTCTGGTAATAATAGTGGAGGCCTGATGATAGCTCTGGTGTTGAAGCCAATGAATAATTTATCATTTATGCCGCGCCGCAGTGAGCACATAGTCTCCTTTAAAGCACATTGACTGTCTGTGCTCCATCTCTAGCCCCTGGCTTTATTACTAATGCACACACATTTGAATGCGTGCACACGCATATTCATAAATGGAGAACTTCCTCTGCATACTTGACATGCTCGCATCTCTCCTTCTTTTTCTCACTTCCCCATTTCCTTCTCTTTTGTTTACGCAAAACTTCTGTCGCTACAGTAAACAGTGCTGTTTCCTCTGTTGGAGCAGAGTGTGTTGCCAAAAGCAGGGTGTGGGATGAGAGTTCAGGTTCTGATGAACTCTTAAAAAAATAAATAACTGGATGTGGACGTGCTAAAATCCCCAGTGAAGAGCTACAATGACAGAGGCAGTGAACTCTTTTAACTCCCAGAGCACTAACATTGTGTCACTACTTCCTGTGATACACAAAGCCTTCCTGTATCTCTCTTTCCTTTCTCGCTTCCTTCTCTCAATGGCAGCAGCAGTATTTATTTTTTATTTTTTTTATTGCAGAAGTCGATTCCCAGGCACTACTTTTGTGACAGACACAAAGACTTTGTTAGCTTTGAAAAGCAGCAATGTGCCGAGCCATCAGCTCCTGCTCATCCAGTTATTGTGGGACGCCGTGTGTGCGGGGCACATAGTTCTTTGCTGCATTTGGAGTCATTGTCCTCCTCCTGTGTATTTGTGCATTTAGCACTTTGTGTTTTGTTGAGAGGAATGGTGTATTTTTCTGCAGTAAGCAGGTTTACACTGTGACTTTGTGTTGACTTGCGGGATTAAGTTGAGCAGTCTGTTGTGTTCAGCTAAATGAGTTCACCATCACTCTGTACTTTCACAATCTACACATCTTTGGCTGCAGAAACTAGCAAGATGGTTGGTTGGCTGTAAAATATTTATTGCACTAACTTAAGCCAATCATAATTCTTTTTAATTGATAGCAAGTAATATATTTCCACTTTTCAGACTTGGTCCTTATTTAATAATTAAATGGCAACGGTAAGGGTTTATTTCTGGTAGGGCTGTTAAAGTCTGAGCAGCTCCAAGACAGAGTCAAGACCAGGGCCGAGGCTGTAGCTGCCATTGAGCCACCAAGGTCGTGTCCTCAGGTTTATATTCTACATTTACACACAAATTGCACATGGTGGATTTTAAAGGCCGACCAAATAGACAGGACAGGGCAGCCTGTATGTAGCCTGACGGGCAAAACAAGCCCACATACACCCGCTTCACCACTTGATGTTGCTCGTTAAGCTCAGTGCTTTGAAAAACTGATGAGGCCTCAACCATTTTTGTCAGCTGTTCTCTTCTCTTATCTGGATATAGGTGGCGAGACAGCAAGAAAACAATGTTTAGTGAGACTTTTAGTAAGACAATCAAACCAAAACATTAGAAGTGACGGGGGCAAAAATAGGATTTTATTATTATTTATAAATAGGAAATTATGTCCTTGCCTGTCAGTATGGTCAAGACTACAGATCATCATGTCTATGGAGGACCATACATTGATAAATGGTTTAATAAATAAATTAATGTGCCATTAAAAGCACCACAAATAATATTAACCATAAATGTAGGCATTAATTATAGACGAAATGTGACATAAATGTATATATATTTATGGGTGCATATCTTTGTCATTACATTGAATGATTCAGTTATTGCCTTGTACCCTTAGAGGAGTGTGAAGGGGCCAGTGTGCTTTGGAAAGTACCATTACCTACTATTGCTAGCATCATTGTGTCAGGTAAAATGCTCCTGCACACATTTTTTTGATTAATCAGTAGCAAGTTGGTGGTGGTACCGGCATATTTAAAAATATAATTGAACGTTTTAATGACAGCAAATTCAGTGTAACTCAGACAGCGTTGGTCATGGTAGAATTTGACAGTTCCTATAGCCGAGACTGAGACAAATCTGAGTCAAAAGACCCCCACAGACGTAAGTCTGTGATAATGAAAAAATGTCTGGAAACCGAGACCGGACTCCAGTGCTACAGCCCTAATTCTTGGTTGTATTTCCACTAGCAGAAGTTATTTTGCATAGCTGCCATGTTTGATCAGCAGTCTTTAAAAAGATTGGGGGTTTTTGAAAGTCAAATTTTAATTCCTCTGACATTTTTGGAGGGGGGTCACATCAGCTGCCTCTAACAAGGTTGCATAAGCCAAGTAAAATTATTTCACAGTGACTCACATACATGAGAAATGAAGTTGAGCTGTTTTATTTCCCAAGCTGCGATGGTAGGAGTTTAATTAGCTCTGTCAGATATTTTGCAGTAATTTTTTTGGGGCCCTATGGAGTATATCCAAACGCATAACCTTAATATGTGGCATGGTGGAAGTGAATATTAGGGTAACAGCATATCTGTGTTGCATATCACAGTGCTTGTAATATTGCCAAAGAATTCTCATGCTTGTCAAATTAGCATTTTAGTTTATTCCCTGGTCACTGCAGTACTTTTGCTCTCCAGAAAATCATAACTGTACACAACAGAACCTTCCTCTTTAAAATGAAATTGTATCCCGCAGGTTCCAGCATGGTGTCCATGCCAATCTTCACCTCTTTCCTGCAGGGAATATTCCAAACTATTTTAGAATTTTTCTGTATGCGTCTCTTCTTCTTCTCCCTTGCACCCGAGGCACGAGAATGCGATATCTCTGCAACCACGGGCTGGGCAGTATGGTGTGTTATCGCTGTTGACAGACTTTAAGAGGCACCACACATGCACAAATGACACACACATACAGGTACTGCATTGCACGAATAAGAAAGATTGTGACTCTCGTTCTCAGTGCACTTCAGGGGCAGAGGAGGAACAAACCACACAGTCACACCCTGAAAATGACAGAAATTCATTTCATATGATTTCTCAGACAGTTCAGCTCTGCTTGGTTTTGTTTAAATTTACCGTGTTCTGTGCTCTTCTTTTAAAGTCTTTTTTTAGCTTTACAATGTTGTAGACCAGATGGTGGATTTAATATTAACAAAAGTCACAGTCACTTGTGTATACGCCATTGCACATCCATGCGTTTGCTTCTGTTTTGCCGTATGCATTCTGTTCATCATACCAGTAGCCAGGTTATCTCGTCCTTTATCATTATCTCCTACACTAGCTCATAAATCTGTGCGTTGATAGCGCTGCTCCAGCACCCTAATGCATATTCATAACGCCACTACCTAAATATTCATGAGCAAATGTCTGCCCAAACAGCTTCCCCCGCCAGAATAGTGAAATATAAGACACAGTTTGCCTTTTTATGCGCTTGTTTTCGCTGCTGTTTGTGGCACTGGGTGGGGAGCTTTGGAGGAGATGATGTATTTGCATGTCTCAAGGAGAATTATGGGCGCGGAAGTTTCCCTCCAACTATGCAGATGACTTCACAGAGGTAGTTCCCACTTGAGTTGTTTTTTTCCCCCCCAAAATTGTCCAGGGGCTGGTAGTTGAAGGTGAAAAATGAGCAGAGCAACAACTTTTGATAGGTTTATTTTGCAGAGATGGTGCACATTCATCACGGTTACAACAATAAATGACATATTACCTCTGCAAATTAAAGATGCATCACTACCACTGTTTTACAACAACAGAACAGTAAACTGAATGTATTTTATAAGTGGAAATCAAGTGCCCCTCTGAAACCTTTCAATGTTTTTATTGAACAGCATTGTGTTGCTATAAGTCAAATCTACTTCTTGATACTCACTCTTCTGTATTCTGTACATCTATTTTTACACAATCAAAATGCAATGCAAAGTGCAATCAAAAGTAATGCATTAAAGTATTGACCCTGGTTCAGACTCTCCTCTCTGATTCTCAGGTAGACAGTGGAAATTAGACAAAGGAGAAAGCCATGCTCAGAGATGTCATCAGATTAAAAAAAAACAACAAAAACAAGGCAGAGCAAATGTGTTTTTTCTTTCATTTATTCACTTCAGTTATTCTCCGGATGAATAACTTGAGAGCAGATTGATGGCAGATGTAGGGAATGGGAGGTGAGGAATGCCAGGTTGTCATACACAAGAAGAGGTTGTCAGCATCCTGTCATCTTTTCATTAGTTACAAGCGTTTGCTACAGTATATTTGCAAAAAATAAAAATAAAATACACCACCAAGTCAGTCAAAGCATAGAGACATTTAAATATAATATCCACAATGACATGCCAACCATACTTAAAGCAATACTCCACTTTTTAACCTTTATATTCAGGGCTTTAACATAGGGAGCAGTGATCAGTACAAGATGTTAAGTTTGTCAGCACTCCCCGTGTTGCCAAGGGAGCCAAACACGAGCAATTCAGAATGGCCTCAGAGTGTTGCAGTCCACTCAAATATAATATAAAATAATGGTCATCTCCCTTCATTAAACATCTAACCTTCTCCTCTTGGTTACAACATAGAGGACAGTTACATCCGGGATGTTGATAAATGAGCAACCTTTAGCAAAACCTGATGATTCAAGCTTAACTGAACAAAATGACTAGGCTTATGAGATTGGGGTAACTGCTAAGGAACCCAATTATATATGGTGTGCAAAAAAAAAAAAGAGGCCCTGAAGTAATTCCTCTATTAATGGCCTCTTCCTTACTGATGCTTAATTCACCGTGAGTTTTCCATTTCCTTTACTTTCATTTTACTTCAGCCTCTAACATAAAGTATTCACCATGTTTATGAGTCATTGAGTATAATTACATTACTGTAACACATTTTAATAAAACATTGCAACTACAGTGAGTTACTAATAAAGCCTTTACACAAGTGGCTGGAAGTCCATATTACAGGTAGCAGTTTCATCCTCACTACCTCATTGCAGTATTTGTGTATGATTGCAGGCTACTGCAGCACAGGGTTGGTAGATAACCTCAAATCAGAGATTAAGACGTGCACATATGTACGATTAGGATTTTGTGACATCACAACTAGATTGGAATCCAATCATGGTCTAGTGTTCAGCTTACATGTTCAGAGAGTAGAGGTCATTTTAAGTATTTTTAACAAAGTAATTTAGTTTTTTTTGTGGGGAAAAACACATCAGACACAAATTGCTATTCGAAGGAAAGTGTTTTTGTTTCTTAAAAGTTGACTTCTTGTATTGCAAATGTGTGGCAAGTGAATCAGCAGCTGTAAAGTGCAGTGGAAATGGAAGTGAAATTCTGTGTTTTGAATGTGTAATGACAAAGTGTACAAGCAATCTAACAATGCATTGTTCCCAGGAAGTTATAAATTCATTCACAGTTTTATTTTTTTTCAAGCATTAACAAGTTCTAGTGGGCTCCAGTTAGCAAGCATGCAGATTTAAACTCTGAGTTATCCATTATATTCCATTATTATTCATGCCACATTGAAAACTTGTAAGGGGACGCTAAGCAAATGCCTGGCACTCTTTTAGTGATGAGTTATAATACTGTACCAATCTTGATTGCCTTGTTTGTATCCTTGTTTGTATCCCTGTGTTTTTTTTTATATTATTTTAGCTGTTGCTCATATTGAGGGAATCTCTAGAGAACAATCCAGCAGGTTGGAAATCAACAAATGTACTGTAGCTGTTGCCAGGAAAAAATGTGAACTTCCTGTAAAAGAAATCACTTGACAGTCTCTCTCACCACTAGGCCACATGGTCTAATTTTGTTATTGGGACCAGTAGAAATGCAGCTCCTCTTCCGAAATCAAGCCATGGAAGTGTTGTGCGACTGTGACAAAATGACAATGCCTGACAGCTTGTCCCTTCGTCTGACAGCCGAACGTCCCTCGCATCGCTCTCCCCCCAGCAGGCATCATGTGGACCAAATTATTCATCTGTGAAACATTTGAAATGGAGGAAAAAAGAATCAGAAAGAAAATAAACAAAATGTCTTTCTTCCTCTCTTTTACATCTTTCAATCAGGTGACATTCCTGAGTGTTTGTAATTCAGTTTCCAACAAGGCAAAATCTGCCGCACTGTCACTGACATGCAGTTAGCGTAGCATGTGCGAGTGTGTGTGTGTACATGAATGAAAGCCACCCGTAACAATGGTCCGACATGAGATGAGCTGTGTGCTTCATGCTCTGCGTAGTTGTCTCATTGTCAGTCAGCTGTCAGGAGCATTATTGCGATGATTAGGAAAAAGGCCTTTTGTTCAGACAAGAGAATCATATCCATTCAGCTCATTTGGAAGGGAGGTGGAGAGGAGAGAAGAGGAGAGGAGAGGAGAGGTGAGGACTGATAAATCTGACTGAATAACTTCCTGTTCATCCAACCTCATGGCACACATCACACAGTTATTTTTTACATTTTTTTGGTCTCTCTTTTGTCTTTTTCCTTCTACCTTCCTCACTTGGTCCCTCTCATCTGTCTTTGCTCGATCTCTCCCGTATTTTCTTCTGCTGCATGTTTCCCTCTGTCTCTCACTTGTCTCTCTGTCCATCACCTCTTCTTCTCCTGCTCTTCCTCTCAGACACAAAAGATACAAATTGCAAACTTTGAAGTCTGAGTGAAGTGACAGGTGCATGCTTTCTCACTGCCTGCCTGGCTTTTATTGGCACCCTAACTTCTCGCAATGGTAATTGGGTGAGCTGATAATCAGGGACAGTATAGAGGGTTTTTTGGTACTATGTTTTGGACTATTTTTCAGCATGAAATACCTGAAGGCATCGGGTAATTGAGTGTTCGCTTACAGGTAGGATGTGTCGTGGATAAGGTTTTTTAACATAACTTTTAACTCCACAAACTAATGTTGGTGGTAATTGATGTTTTCCTTGTGTTTGATAGCTATGCCAAGTTATGCTAGCTTATTAATATAGGTAGTTAGCTGAACATGTTAATGCATGTTGCAGCTTATATTACAGCTGATAAACACACTGTTAAATCCATCAATTACACTTTTTTGAGTGGGGGGGGTTGGCACCACCCTCCAATCTCCTCAATCCATTTTTAACATAATGTGTTGCATACATACAAACTGGCTACACAGTTTATTGAAAGCACTTCAGAATATCAGGCCCTTCGAAAATGTTTATGCAGCCATTAGCTTCAGCCTCAGTTTCATTGCTTATCATCCAGGCCCACTGCTGGAACAGTTCACCTGAAAAGCAGCCAAAAGCCGAGACCCATCAGCGAGAGTGGAGGTCCTGATGGGTCCTGTCTCTCTGTTTTCATCTCCTGTATCCCTTGTTGTGCTTACAGCCTCTTTTTCCCTCTGGGACACAAAAATATTAACTTTCAGCGTGTTGTGGCTGCCAACTTCTTGCACCTAACGGCGCATTCTGTCCATCACAGGAACTGCTTTAGACGGGGTTCTGGCAGCAAGCAAGGAGTTGCTCCTTTAGATGTTTTGGTCAGTCACCTAATAGACTCATTTACATGTTACGCTGAACCTATCATTCATGTGTGATTGCACTATACTGTAGACCTCCACTCCCTCTCTTGAAAAGACTGCGGCTATATAGTTAAATTAAAGAGGTGCTTCCATTCACATTGGCTGCAGGAGTTGTTTTCTCCTTTGTGGGCAAGTACAAGTACAGGGTTGCCTCTTTGTATGTTGACTCTCTGCCTTTAAATAATTAAACGTTCAAGAACCGTTATCCTCTCCCTCTGCTTGCTTGGGTCACCATCTTGAACAAATACAGCCTTATGCACACCGAAAAGGCAGTGAAAGGGAAAAAGTAATCGGTTCATTGACCTGACTATTAACTTTCCGGCATTTGTGACTTGTTGCACCAGTTTTCCTTTACCTTGACAATAACCTCACTTTCACCTGCACACACAGTTTGCCAGTCAACAGTCTTTTCATGAAACCTGAAAAATCTGTTGTTCCATTTTATAAATCCACTTTGTCCACTGTGTGCAAAAATATACAAATAGAACTGAATAAGGCACCAACAGTGTTTCGCTTTCATCAATCCACCATAATAAATCAGGTTCAACAGTTAATGGGATTTGGCAACTTCTACACACAAAAAAAGCAAAGAGTGAAGAGAAAATAAAGAGCTACCTGTAGGCCGGCACAAATTAAATACAGGCGAGGAAAGCTGCAGATCCCCAAAAAAGATGCCTTTTTATCTTGCTCTAAAATACAAGGACAGCAGCAATAAGAACACACAAAAGAGGCTCTTTACTGCAGCAGTTTTCTGTCAATTTTAATTCATTTTTAAGATCCTCATTATGAGAGACAACAACAGTCTCATATATGAGCAATATTTAGAGAAATGTCTGAAGCAGAACCTGCCAGCAGGGCCACTGCTGCTCCACAGAAACCTGGGTTGCAGGATGGAGAGCTCATTTTAAAGGTGTAGAAAATGATGAGATTTCAGGAGCGTGGATACGGCAATAAGACGATCACTAAATCCTATAAAAGAGGGCTTTATTGCTAAAGATAACTGTAACTACAACCCAACCCAAACCACGCCGCTGATCTTGTTATATGCAGTCTGTAATGTTCCCCTTTGACTAATAAAATAAAATGGATCATGCTCTGAAATTGGCATTGACATGTACTTAAGCTACATAATACCTTGAAGGAGGGTTCCATGACAGTTTGGTGCCTGTGTTTTTCCACTTTAGGTGTAGTTAGTTGGGCTTAATGTCTGTTTTCTGGGGTATTTATATTTATTTATGCAGCTTTTAAGACGGAAGACAAACAGAAACATGAAATACCAAAAAGCAGATCAGAGACGGACAAGATTGATGGGGACACACACCAACAGAAAGACAGACAGATCAGAAGGCCGATAGGACTGGGAGAAGCTGGCAGACAGAGCGATATGTGTGTGTGTGTGTGTGTGTGTGTGTGTGTGTCTTTATGCCCCAGCTGAGCCTCGGCAGAGCCGCAGCACAGAGGCCAAGTTAAATGGGGAGGGGAGATTAAAGGCAGTGCCGGGGCCTGCAGCCTCTGTATTCAATCACCGCTCTCCCCCACACCTCAGCCTGCATGCTGATCAAGCCGCAGTGAAAGGAGCCATGCACCCTGGCACTCCCATACATACACAAGTGTACAGACTGCCCACTTGTGCTGTCATGATATCTGATTTTTGAATGAAAAAATATTTAGGATTAATGACAGTATCCCATCGTCATGTTAATAATAAAAAATATTATTCTTTAACGTTGTTTATATTACTCTTAGTATTGCATTGCCAAATTAGACCAGTCGGTCTGGAGAGGACGTCATTGTTGTAACACGTATGAAATTCTACTGTATCTGAACACACATGCTAAAAATCCCAGGATCTGGAAACAGATTATAACAAGAATTCACCCAAAATACCAGATCTCCATTTCCAGGATTGACCGCTAGTGTCATGTCAGGCCATCTTGACATTGCTTAATTCATTTTGAAACAGAGCGACAGATCAGATGGGAGCACTTGCACTTGAAATGGCTTCATGTCCCAAAATATACGTTATTCAGGGTTCGTACAAAGTCTTGAAAGTTTTGAAAATGCCTAATTTTAACCGTTATGTTTTCAAGGTTAGGAATTAGCTTGAAGTTAAATATAATAATATATTTTCAACACAATCTGGTGTTTCATCTACAAAATCACTCATGCAAACAAAAATATTTTAATATCTGAAATGAAAGGATCTCATTGTAATATTTGTTTGTTATCTCCAGCTTTTATAGTAAGAATTATGATGTGTATAATAAAGACTTTGAGGGTCTGGACATTTTTGGATTTGTTACCTTGAAAGTGCTTGAATTTTACTCTTAAAAAGCTGTACAAACCCTGGTTAGGCCTGAGCCTTACTTCAAGTTGTTACATTATATCTCCACTACACACAGTCTCTGCTGGAGAAAACACGAGCAGCTCAACCTGATAACCCTCGCAGTTATTGTGGTCTGTAGTCCCTCGCTGCCCCAAGCTGCAGCTACATTTTTGAAGAGCTGTGCCTCAGCTCTGTCAGTGCCTCCAGCAGCGCTACAGAGCCTCTGTGACACCCTGATGCAGAAACGTAAGTCCAGCATTCTCCTTCACATCACGTTTGAAAATATGCCGGCACTCTGTCCCCAAAATATCCCAACAACAATGAGTGAACCTTTTTGAAGTCAAGATAAAGACTTTCCTTCTCAAAAAAGAAAAGCTTTGTTCAACTGATAGTTTGCTGGCAAAAAGCTGGAGAGGTTGTAAATTGTGAATGTCCCCCCCCGCTGAGTGCCTTTTTTGTTTGTGCATGTGTGTCAGTGAGAGAATAAATGGAAGATGGAGAGAAAGAGCAGGAAAGATAAATTTTTGGAGGAAAATAAAGTGCAAATACAAAGAAGGCAAGTGTTAAAATAAAATGGCAACTGCTTTTCACCTAAGAAACCATGCATGCGTCACACACACTTGCTGATGCTTTATTATAGATTTTCTTACATTGGAGCCCAGCCAAATCTGATCAGGAGCCTAACACGGTCTGACATACCTTGCTTCTGTTCCCCAAGGGTGCAGAAAGAGAGAAATTATTGGACTTTCACACGTTCACCCAGAGGTCTTTATTCTGCCAAATCATAGCAACATTTAAGGGACTTTGCCTTATCATCATTACCCTGTTGTGATGTATCCTCTGGGGGACGAGAATGTGCTTAATTGCAGTAGTGAAGTGACACTGGGAATCGTGTGTGTATATGCACATATGCTTACCTGTGTTACCAAGGGTTACCGAGATCGTTTGTTTTCCCTTTTCACCCGCCGTTTTAATTGATGATCATTCATTGTTTCACGCCAACACCCTGTTATTAAGCAGAGGTCATTATTCTAAAACACTAACGCTGGGGAAAAGGGCGTCTCATGGGAAAACACTGTTCTTTACGTGCTTTACACAAGGTCACAGTATGAAAAAGGGGGCCCTAGCTTCATTATGCTTATTATTCAGTCGAATTTATTTTAATCACAAGTCAATGCAACAGAAAAAAAAACATGCACTGGGCTGATAAGAATGTGTTTCAAATCCTCTGTATTCTGAACCTAGTTGAACAAAAGCATAGGGATCCTGGGACCTTAGGAAAGATGGTGAGGTTTCCCATCTGGGGCTGTTATTATTGATGAATTGCTTGTACCAAGAAATCTCAGAAAGCAGTACAAAAGGTCAATTGCAAGTTCCCAGAGTCAAAGGTAATGTCTTTAAACTGCTTGTTTTGGCCAAATAACGGTCCAAAACCCTAAGATTTACAAATGGAAAAAAGTTATAAAACAGAAAAACTTTTACATTTGAAAAACTTGTTGAACCAACAAACCATAGCCTTATATCGTAACCATTTTTCTTGATAATTACTAATCAAAATTGTTAATACATTTTTTTGTCAATCAAGTGATCATTTCAATGCTACTCTTACCCCTGATGAAGACTTCTTTTAACACACCCATCCACCACTAATGAAGACCAAATGACAGAAAATACGTTTTAAGAATTCAAAACTAGAAGTCTATAGCTATGTTAGCAGCTCTGTACTGCTAAATGCTAACAAGCAAGTGAAATGTTTACCATATGTTAGTTTTATGTGTTAGCATGCTAACATATGCTAATTAGCATTTAACACAGTGTAGCTATGGCTCATGTTTTGGACAAATTAAAACAGAAGCTCTGTGTTATCCTGTTTGCTTGATAGGAGCAGATTTATTTGTCGGAAGAAGTAGGTGTAGGAAGCAGAGGAGGTTTAGTTGTAGCTGCGGTTGCATGGCAACATTTACTCAGCCGATATGTGTGTGTGTGTGTGTGTGTGTGTGTGTGCGCGCACATGTATTAGATAGAGGGAAAGAGAGATCCAGGTTTTTCTTGTGGTTGTATTTGGCATTTATATGCTGCATTTATGCTTATATTCTTTTATAAGTGCATGTGTTTATGTTCTATGTGTGTTAGTGATTCTGTGTGACGGCTGCTTGCCCAAGCAGTTTAGGGGGAAAAAAGGGCAGAAAAGGGAAATCAAATCACTTTTCAGAGTGGATCCACAAAGCAAGCGAAGCTCTCATACAAGCTTGCTTCACCCAAAATAGATCGGCCACACCACAGTTCTCTCTTTCTCTCTCTCTCTCTCTCTCCCCTCGTCATGATGAGAGAGTGCCCCCAATGAGATTTGTCGCCAGAACTTTCTCTGACTCATGGCAGCATAGACCGGGTATGAATAATTTCAAGGCCAGCTTTATGATGCGTTTTTGGTCACTCTATCAGTGTTGGAGGGGAAAATGAATGTCTACTGTAAGTTGAGGCAGTTTTAAAGGAGTTCAATTATTTCTAACAGCAATCTGCTGCACGATGCGAGATGGTGGAATATTATCTGTCTCTTTTTTTTCTCTCTTTCAGTTAATCATCATTTTTACAGTGTAGGTGTCGGCTTTGTTAAATGTAGGCATCAGAGCTAGTCAAAGAGTAAAGTTCAAGACATGTGCAGCGCTCAAGTAAGAAGTAAGAAGTTATTTTATGTTTTAAAGGGATAGTATGCTTATTCGCTTTCTTACCAACAGTTAAATGAAGTCTATATCATTCTCATATCTTCATAATGTAAATACATTAGTGTTGTATATATATATATATATATTTTATTTTTATTGTTTGCATGCTATATCTTATATACATTTTATAATGTTATATACATATCACATTTGATGCTGTAGCACTGCAATTTCCCCATTATCTTTTCTTATCTGTCAGTTCAATATGAAGCTAAAGCCAACAGCCTGTTAGCTTAGCTTAAAGAGTGGAAACAGGGGGAAACAGCCTGGCTCTGTTCAAAGGTAACACAACCCGCTTTCCACCAATCTCCAGGTCTCACTAATTGACACATTATATCTAATTTGTTTGATGTTTTGTCGCACAGAGCCAGGCTGGCTGAGGTTCCATGTTTCCAGTCTCTATGCTAGTTTAGCTAACCAGCTACTGGCTCCACTTTCAAACTGAAGTTACAGATTGGCAGAATGTGTTATCTAAATCGGCAAGAGAGCATATAAGCATTTTGTCACACTATACCTTCAAAACTATGGACGTTGCAGGAAACATGTGGCCCTCCTACTGCTCTGTATAAGTCGTTAAACCACTGTGCTCACTGGTAATCATTCATCATTTGTAACCTGATCTGAATTTATCAAAATCATCAACCATTTCTGTTCATCCAACTGGAACATCATTTTTCCACACTTTTAAAAATCAAGGACATACTGTACCCTCTTTAAACTGCTTTCGATTAACATCAAGGTCTAGACTCCAAATAAATTGAAGTCCTAGTAAGTGGCCGGCTGTATTGTTTCTGGACCTCACTCTACTCCTGCTCAAGTGCAGGTCGTTTTGGAGATTTCCTCGTCATCCGACTGCTCTTTTACCTAAAGCTGTAATTTCGTCCGCCACATGCTGTTCAGCTGGCTCTTCCAGCCTCTGATTAGGCTTGTTAAAAGGATTCATTTAAAAACTAGCCCGCCAGGCCTCAGGGTAGAGGGATGACATCAAGTTTCTACTAATGCAGCGTTTGGATCCCAAATGGGATTTCAGACTCACAGTCTTGGCGCCGGACTCTCTTCTCTCATTCCAAACAGCTGTAGCCGGCCGGAGTGATATAGCATTTTAGTCTGGCAATGTCTAACATGTGCACACGCACACATATACACACTCTGTCCTCTCCAGCAGAACAGATGCAATGCTAGTTTCCAGCTACATCAAGCTGCCATGTAGTGTTTCTGGGTTAAGTGGAGAATATGTGGAAAAAGAATTTTTTGTAAGCAAGGCTTTAGCCATTACATGGATCGTTTTGATGTTCAGAAAAGAGCATGTCCGTGTCTTGGCATCCTTATATTTCATATTGCCTCACAGCCAAACACACACAAACACAGACACACAGTAGTCATTCAGAGGCAACATGGCAACATTGTTTGCTCAATACACAAATCAATATGTTATATTTCAGCATTTAATGTTCACCTTACGCTGCATGTTTTTAGCGTTGCTTGCGAGATCACAGTGCTCTAAGGACGCCAATGTCAGATGCTTGATTGGCTCAAACTGCTTGGTGTGTGAGTGCATGAAGCAGCATGGCCGCCATGAGCTGCTAGCATGGTTTTTAAACTCTTGCCTTGTTGCTAAATTGCAAAGGCCTCCACAATCCCATTGGACAAACTAGGAAAACATGTAGTTGCATTTACAAAATGGTTAGCTAACATTAATATATCATTATCAAGAGCAATACCGTGTGTGGGTGTAAAACTGTTACTTTCAATTTAAATATTTATAGGGCATTGGTAGAAATGAATGCAAAAAGTTTGCTGTACACAAACAAATAACAATATTGTTTTCTTCAGTCCTTTTTTCCCCCCTTCACCTTTTGTTGACTAAAACAACAATAATCAAATGTTTAAATGGCTAAAACTAATATGTATTTTAACCAGAAGACAGATCTAATACTAAATAATAAAAGAGCGTAGCCTGTATTAGCTGAAAGCAAATATATTACTCTCACTCAAAGTAAAATACATATAATTTATTGCTTCGGAGCTGTTGTGTTTCTCTATTTTTTGGTCGGGAGCCCTCATCTTTATGTATGCTGCCACAAGTCTTACTGTAAAAATGAGGGCTAATTAAAACCTCATTCTGCTAGACTGCACTTCAGTAACGTCAGTAAATTTCATGGCAGAACGCATTTTTGTGGCAAATTTAGCAGGGCACTCAGAAATATTTTAGAAATAGCTGTTTCTTTTGCAGCACAGTATGCAATCCCAGCATGACTCCGGCACATTGCAGATTTTCAAAGGACAAGAAAGACTATACCTACTCCAACTTCCAAACCTAAACCACACATTTTATAAATATCTAAGTATTTCATTCAGCAGATTGAAACTCTGAGAAGCAGCTTTTAGTTGTATCGGGATCTCTTGAACAGCAAAAACAAGCATAATTCTAAAGAATTAATGAAAAGGAGCCTCTTAGAAAAAAGAAAACATGTTCTCAGACATCTAGGAGTAGAAAAGGACAAAAGTAATGTCTCCCTGCATTGTTGTAGCTGTGCTGGACATTTCTCAAATGGCAGAGCAATTGTAATGTGCTGAGGAGCAGGAGGAAAAATAATAAAGCATAGGAGCATGTCAATAACATTACGTTGTATTAAGCCATACGGTCTGCCACATGAATCCGTCTTCTGCCACAGTCGGAGCTTTCATTTCACTCTAGGGTGGCCACACATACATTTTAATCAGCCATTTGGCTGGCCAAGCTGACAACCGCTCGACAACAGAAGCTGATAAGGGTGATGATAAATCATAGCGCTACTGGTACAAGCTTTGGGTTTGTTTCTGAGGACACCTGCCAGTTTTAGATTTTTCCCACTATTCATGAGGCTATTCCAGGAAACAGGATTACTGTTTCCTCTTTTCACAGTCTAATATGCAAGATGTAGTCAAATCTCTTCACAGTCATCCTGTGAAGAGATTTGACTACATCTTGCATATTTACATGTGTAAAAAATGTATATTTTTGCTCAATTATGAGCAAAAACACAAAAGTTATTTTTTTAGGACCAAATGTGTAGCTTTCTGGAAACTGCCTTTTTGGAGCTGTGAATCCTGTAATATTTTTTAACCTTTTCTGCAGGTCCCTCCAGGCCAACAAAAAGAGGAATGCTCTGTTGTGTTGGGGAAGTTTGGTTCAGTTCTTTTTTTTTTTTTTGCTCTGTTTGTTTAGTCTTGGCATGTTTAAGAGAGGCAATGTACGCGGTATCCCTGGCACTGCGCTCTGGAGGCTGAGCCACAGGGACGCTCGGAGCAATTTGTTTTAGAAAAGAAGGAATGGAGTCGACTCCTGCTTTATTGGGCCCAGAGACCAGCTTGTCCTCAAGTTCACTCACGTAATATTTGAGAAGACTTCAAAACACCCAGAGTACTTGCAGCTGAAACCAACTTGTTTAAAACTCTAATACTCTCCAGCAATTCTCTACAGATTTATGTCACTATCATCACAAATACCTGAGATTCACACCTGAAATATTAAACATATGAGTGGCACATTATGTTCATCCTGTGTGGGGAACTTGAATTGAGAGTCAAGACTAAATAAACATATTTCTCAGGGTAAAAGTGCTAGCTTTTTTAGCCACGCCAGCGGCATGGCTACAGGGATGACAATGTGGTCTGGTTTATCAGTCAGTATACCACTTTGGTCCAGACTGAAATATCTCAACAACTGTCAGATGGATTGCTATGAAATTTGGTACAGATATTCATGGTCCTCAGAGACTCCATCTGACTTTGGTGATTCCCTGAAATATCTTCTAGGTCTAGGTTTTACCATCACTGTGCCTAAGTTCAGCCTTGCAGAGCCAATAGCAAATTGCACTTGATGAAAATTAAATTATTTCAGCCTTACCAGTATCATTATATTAGTCATTTATGGTCATGTGCCTTGCAAAGTAGTTTAATAATTTCACTAACAATCTGGTTCTAATCATCTCATCTGATGCACGATTTCAATTAAATTTATATGTTAAGAAATGTCCTCAAACTTATCCTCGACATGGACCTATATACAAATGCCAGCACATATGTTGCAACTGAAATGTTTCATGAGGCAGAGCACAATTCTTTTTATACAGGGTTTAAAATTAGAAGATTCTTTATCTTCCCCATATAGAAGTCAGTGCAGCTGTATAGAACACCACATACAGTACGTGACAATGTAAGCCAACACCATGAAAATGTCATTAATTCAGCTTCCCGGCGGCTACAGCTGTGACAGTAAAAGCAAGGTCCCTGTTTTGTAAAATGTAGGCAAATATAGGAGCCTTATTGACTCAAGAAAGAAGAACAACAGAGCTTCACAACGTCAAATCAGCCACAATGTTTGAGCTTGTTGACTTCACACGTGGTACCTCAGTGCCACAGCGATCCGCGCGATTACATAAGACATCCAAACAGTCTTTTGAGCTTCTTGCAACAAGCGGGGTTCCAAAGGAGAAGGAACTGACAAAGCTGGGAAGCAGGAAGAAGGCAGCGAGGAGATGATCTTCAGAGATGGTGGGTGGGGTAGGATGCAGGAAGTAAACGCGCGCACAAACACACGAACAGATTTGCATACACACACACACACAGGAGCTTACGTGACAAGTCATTATCCGGCATCACCTAGAGAAGACAGAGGAGTTGCGAGAGGGAGGAGGGAGTTAAGTGAGAAGGCATGAAGGAGAGAGGAGAATAATGGAATTAATGTAAAGGAAGAAAGGAGGACGGAGGAAGAGGAGGAAAGCAGTGTTAAGGTGGTGGTGGGTTCGGTCTTGATCTCTCAAGTGCCAAGACACGACGCATTGGATTTTGTTGGCACGCATTTTTCAGCATTGGTTAAGACATCTTTCTGCACACTTATAATTACTTCCCGTCTTCTTAGTAGAGTTGTATTTATAGATGAACACATATTTATACCACACGTACGGCTACTGGCTTAAGAGTAGTCACTACAGTAGAGCTAGAGATGGCTAACGATTATTGGTCTTGAACATTGTTCGACATATCTGACAAAACAAGAACAATAAGCAACTTGTCATTGTCCAGTAAAAACCATTTGATTTTTTCCCATAAACTGAAAGAATAATAGTGTATTAAGTCACATATTTACATTAGTACACTTACATGCAGTATACTATGTATGACTTGTATAGTGCATTCATTTTGACAGGTAGTGTTGTCTAAAATTCATTGTGCACTTACCGGAAATGACAGACTGCAACGGAGCATTATCACCAACATTTTACCGCAATTGCCACACGCCGAAATATCTGCCATCTTGTTTGCTCACTTGACTTCAATTCAGTTATATTAAAATGAACAAAAAATTAAAGTGCTTTTACTTTTAGCTGTAACAGTCACAACCGCCGCTGCCATTTTCATACGTTGGTGGTCCTCCTCGTCATGCTACATAGCCAATATGGGGACCGTTGAGGGTGAGAAGTGTGCCACACTCCGCTTTCTGACCGTTATGAGTACGTCATCCGTGTACTCATTGTACACTGCATTTTGCTATACTTGTCAGTGTGAACACACTTATGCACTCAAAATATTTAGTGTAAGTACGGAAGTAAGCAATTTTTCTTTATGGCCAGAAAAAAAGAACCATTCTTCAGCTAAATAGACCATTGCATTATTTGAAAATTCACTGTCACAGAGCTGAAAACAGGGCAGCGATGTGTCGTGGTAGAATTAGCTGTTCTCATGATATGCATGCATGGCCATATAAGTGTAGTAAGTGTCTGTGTGTGTGTGTGTGTGTGTGTGTGTGTGTGCGTGTCCGACAGTAAGTCAGTGTGGAAAAGCATTAAAAAAAAGGAAATGTTACTGTTGTTAAGAGCACAAGTTCAAGTTTAGTTGTTATTCAAACTATATCCATACATGGCAAATTTGAGTGCCGGCATAGAAGACAGACAAAACACAGAACATCACACAAAGTTAAAACTATTTTAATTGGATTGGTGCATAAATCAAAACACGGGTGTCAGATTCATAAAATTAACAAGCATCGGGGGCTGTGCAGCTAAGGTCCAAAAAAATAGCCTGCTTAGCCTTACTTGCTGCTAAGAGATTGTTTTTTTGAAATGGAAGATTCATAAGTTGTTTTTTAAAGGTGGTTATTAGAATTTTTTTATCTCTGGTATGGAAGGAATAACTGCCATGACATGACAAATCTGCACTTGAATGAGACATAACCAACACTGTGACTTTGTTATGGCCCCTGTGGTGTCATCTTTTCCTTGGTTTTTCCTTTTTTGAGTCTGTACCTGAGATAGTTTTGGAACTTGGCTCCCTCTACAGGTAATCAGCTAAATATTAAGTTTGATTATTTGGTGCTGTTCTGTAGTTGAGCCCCCCGATACCCCCCCCCCCCCACACGTGTCAATTTTGTTCCTCAATATATTCACAAAGAAATGAAATGAAAAAAGAAAAAAAGAAAGGGAAAATGAAAGGGGTAATAACAATAGGCAATTCTAAATTGATATATAAATGACTAAGAATTGTGAATTTCAGGCCAGTTTTATAAAAAATTATAATAATCTTACCTTTAAAATGGCTACATACTGTATGCACACAGACATTTTCTCCATCTGCGGCCGTGGCCACCACAGGTACCAGTGTGTGGATGAATCCTGATAGATCCCCATTACCCTGGGTGTGACCCCTCGCAGCTCAGTTCATTAAGCCAGCCACCCAAGTGTTCGGGACTCTAGTCCAGATTTAATCACAACTTCCATCCTCTTGCCAATCACAATTAGATCCTGATAAGCCTCTCCAGGATGGCATCCGAGGGCCTCCACACACAGACAAAGGTTAATTTCCGAGCAGCAAGGGCCCGGCTAAAAGGCCAAAGGTCACCTGATTGAATACGTGGAGGATGTGTGTGTGTAAGATGGTGGTGGGGGGGGGGCTTTGCAGCAATTACAAAGTTCATCAGTATTCATGTCTTTCATTCATGGCTAATGGGTACATTACCTTCAAAGAGGTGTGCTGATAGGATGTTTCCTTAATGGGAAATAGCTTGTGGCTAGTCTTTAGGTAGCTGAAATTTAAAAGTAATTTCTTCACCATCGTCTTAAAGTCCCTTCACGCATTCAGTTGCATCTGTGAGCTGCTCAGTGCCACCGCAGTGTTCTTCTGTGGGGTTCTGAGCAATTCCTCTGAAACGGTTCAGGGTTAAGGAACTTGGGTCTGTCAAACCTCAAAGAACCCACGTCTCTTCTGAGATAAATGTGAGAATTTCAAAATGATATCCCCACTGCATATCCAATGTGGTTAAAGTCAGTTGAAGTAGAAGTAAAGTTTTCTTTTTTTAAATGAGATTAGATTGTTTGATGTCTTTCTCATCTTCCACCTGGTCATTGAAGTGAGACTATGTAACTCTTGAAAGATAATATAGCAAATACTGCTCTCAGAAAAGTTCAATTCAAGAGTAATGGAACACCTCTTTACACTCAACGGAATTGCTGTTATAGCCTTGCTTGGCCCAGTATGACCAGTAGCTAATGTTGGCTAATGATAGCTAACTTACTAACAGTTTGTTGTAAATGGTAGCTAACTAGCTCATCTCTAGCTTTTTGTGTAACTGCCATTATTAAGTGAGTTTCATGATCTTCATGACTCTGTATTTTAACATTTCACAGATACATATTTCAATGGATTTGTCACAAAAGTAACATGAGAAACTAGCTCAAGAGAATCTTGTGTTGTGTGCGTCATTATCCTGTAAATACCACTTTCAGAAAAAGTGACATAGTCTGATTGTTGTGTCTAATTGTTGTATTATTTATTAAAAACTAGATGTCTTAGCCATGTATTAAAGTTTTGCTGTGGATAAATACATGCACAATTATAGTACTTTCAGTGGTTCCAGTGAGACCCACTCCATTGCTCCGTTCAGATTTGGTAATGTTTGTACCACAGCCTGCCAATTAAGCTTCAAAGGATTATGAAAAATAACACCGCTAACACCACCGAACATGTGACAGAATACAAATTTACCAGAGGAGACAGACTAGTTTTTATTTTGCCCTGTTTATGATTTCATCTCTCTGACCTCGCATTCTGTGGTGCAATGTCATTTCCAGGCCAGCTGGCAGCGGGGACATGTGAAATTGTGACGCTGGACAGGGACAGCAGCCAACCACGGCGGACCATCGCCAGGCAGACGGCTCGCTGTGCCTGCAAGAAGGGCCAGATCGCTGGAACTACAAGAGCCAGACCAGCCTGCGTGGACGGTAAGAGGAGGAGGGACGGGGGGGCTCACTTCAGTAAAGACCACTCAAACAAGAGCACGTTTTTCCTGAGGCATGCCTGACTTTTACATTGAATCATGTTAGTGTTGAAGCACATGAAGAAAATCAAGTGTAAAATTCAGCCATATCAAAGTGTTGAATCACGTCATCAGTCACAGGGCAGTTAGGGTTTGGCGCTTTTTAAATAGGGGCTTAAGGTGGATAAACCTACAATGTGGAGCAAAGTGGATCACAGGGCTGTCTTTATGATGTTAGTAAAGCCTGCGACAAATCAATTTACAGTTGAATCATTTTTTTAAAGTGGCTGCAGGGGGGTTCTAAATCCCCCACCACCAGATGGGCTTATATTTCATGAAATAGTGACACTATTTGTGGAGTAGTGTGTTTCAGCACAGTTAGAGTTGCTTTTGCATAATAATTATCATTGTTAGAGCTGAATTAGTCGACTGACAGAAAATGAACTGCAACTATTATGACAGTAATCTTTTTTTTTTTTTTTTTTTTTTAGCAAAAATGCCCAAAACTCACTGCTTCTATCTTCTCAAATGTGAATATTTGCTTGATATCTTTCATGATATTAAATTATATATATGTGGGATTTGTTAGTCTGGCAAAATAAGCAATTGGAAGTCGCCACCTTGTGTTCTAGGAAACTGATTTTTTTCACTATTTTCTGAATAAAATAAAGCCATATTCATTATGAAATTGTACTTTCCCATGCACATTTACACATATTTTAACCATCACTTAATAAGATGTATTTCTTTGTTCAATCTAAAAAGCAGAAATCTACTCCCACATTCTGTCAATAGTTAATTATAATGACTAAAAATAACTTTAACAAGTGGGAGCTATTATGTGAATTTACCATAAGTGATTTTTGTTACTTGGACACATTACATATTCTCCTACACACCTGTCTTAATACAGATCGCATTTTCTGTATAAAATGTAAACACTGTCCTGTGAAAACCACATATCTCCAAAACCATCAGCTTTTAAGTAAACAGCACTTTTTTCAGCTTTGCGGCAATTACTTTTTTGGATAAATTAACAGGTTTGCAAATGGTTTTATACAAGGAATAGTCTTTCCACCATTTGTGAGAGGACAAGAGGCTTATACCTATTTGTGTGGCAGCCACAGATGAATGTGACATTGGACATTTGACCTTTCTCCAAATTCAATTTCTCCCTTCGCCCCAAACTGAGATTTGTGCGCTTCGTCTGAGTCCTGCAAGGACAAATCTGATCTTGCAGACATGCCCGCCTGCACTGTGGAGTCACTTTGCTGTCCTTACGCATGCCTCTTTTGCCAGTGAATAAGTTGTATGGATGTTGCATAAATCCACAGTATCCAGATAACATCAGGAGGTATTTGTCACAACGTGGGCTCCATGGAGCACTGTGGCATTTTGTGTGGGCAAGATACTCCTCTTTTTCTGAGGAGAGCTTATCAGTTGACATTTTAGAGACCTGCGCAGGTGGACGGCAGTTGTTGAGGTTTGCAGTACAAACCGGACCAAAAATTAACTAGATAAAATAAACCTGGAAATTACACTCATATAGTGATGCCACTATAGAGAGAGAGATGTATATAAATATATATAATGATGATAATAAAATGTACTAGTGCTGTGATAAACTGAGGGCAAGGCAAGTTCATTTGTGTACATTTAACAGCATAAAACGTAAAAAAAAATAAAAACATTTAAAAGAAATAAATAAAAAATGGAACAAGTACATGGTGGATAATGATGCTGGAAAACATAAAATCTTTTATTTCGAAATGAAAGTTAGTCAAAGTGACACTGACCATAATAACAGAGTGGTGCGTGTAGTGGTGCATATGTGCAGTTCTACAGTGAATACCCCCTCAGTGCAGGAGGATTTACAAATTAATGGAAAGAAAGTAAATGAACATGCAGCCAATCATGCTACAATCTTTAATGAAATCTGCAAATAGTGTTAACTGCAAATGGTAGGCTTGTGTTCCCTGACTTTAGCTACCCTTGGTGAAGAGAAGAGCTTCCTTCAGGATAAACTCAAGGAACAAAAGTCTCTCACAAGCCGTTCTGCTTTGTGTTTTGCTCTGTGAAACACCAACGGGACACTTACATTTACTTAAGTAATGTACTTTTTATGGTATTTCTTCTTGAGTATTTAAATTTTCTGTTACTTTATTATTTTTAAACAAAATCTATTCAGATAAAGATTTAGTTAATTCACTTACCGAGACACCACTTTGCATAATACAGTATTTATAGTTTAATTAAATATTTGTACACACACTGTGCATGCATGGACTTAGAGGCACTTCTGTGTGTGTGCATATTTTTGTGCGTCAGGTTCAAATTTAACATTTCCTCCCATATTGTCACATCGCTGCCTATCAAATAGACAGACACATCCACGCGTGCACACCTTTAGTGCTGTTCATATTACAAAATCCCACATCTTGATATTATTGCCACGCAAATCTGCGACGCATGTTTCCACAAATGCAATCTTATTTGTTTATTCAGACTCAGGCTCTGCTCTCTTTAGGGACATCGAAAGAGAGCGGGAGCAAGAGATGGAGAGAGAGAAAGCTGACATTAAAGACCCCAAATACCACAAATGGGATTTCAATCAGTTTTAATCTACTTGAGTCCTTGAGGTCTGCCCCCTGTTGTAATATGCCTTTGCCTTGGCTGACACGATCGGTGTCCTTCAAGCCTCAGACTCTGCATCCCCATCCAATGCAGGATAATCCATAGCTCCATCAGCGGTCTCACCTGGCTTCCAGGACAGTGAGTGGTAATCAAAACAGAGAGAGTGCTGTAGTGCCGTTGAACCTGAAGAGTCATCTCTTTGTTGTTGTGCATTTCCCATCTTCCAGTTGCTCTGTGTGTGTTTATTGCTTTGAGGAGGTGAAAATGGGAGATAAGCTGACAACACGATAAGCTTTGCGTAGCTGCGCTGTTTGGTGTGCGAGTCCATAAGGAGAAAAGACAAAACAAAACCTCCAAGAATCAAATCTCTGCGGCATGAAATACTGTCTCTCTCTGAGCCTTCCACTTTCTCCAGTTCTTATTTTTTCCTCTCTGCTCCTGCTCTTTTTCCTTTTTCTCTCCCTCTCTACTGTAAGTCTTCAATGGCTGGACCCATTTGAGGCCCACATCGCAGCCTAGTGTTGCATAAGTACGCCCCCTCCCATCTGCAATTTCATGCTCTTGAGCCTTTTTACCTCTGTGCTTGATGACTTTTAAGAGAGCTGATATTGATTCTTATTAGGAGGGTGAGAGACCGAGAGAGCCTATTAGAGAGAAACAGAGTTACCTAGCTGTGCTGGAAACAACGACAGAGCTGCAGAAGGGGGCAATTCCAGAGACTTAGAGGAGCTTGTTGAGGGTCACTGGTTGTGTCTGTGATAGCTCAGCGAGAAGTCCCCTACCTGAGGTGAATGTGTTTGTGTTTGGTCTCCATTTGCTGAGATGCTGACATTGATGAAAGCCTCAAAGGTGACCAATTTTGAGAAGCTCAAGCCTGTAGGTAATAAATAATTTTAAAAAAACAGCGTATGAATGCTAGATTGTGTGTGAAAAAGACAACGAATGATACACTTTGTGGTAAAATACCAAATTCATTCACTCAAGTACTATACTATACTTACTTATATTTTGAGGTATTTGTAGTTATGTCCATTTAATGCTACTTTATACCACTTCACAACATTTCAGAGGCAAATATTTTACACTATATTTATTTGACAGCTATAGTTAAACTTAGCTTATTTAAAACAACATATGATCTGCTTATTAAATATAAAACAGTGCACAACATCTCCTTCTATTCCTGTTCTTGTAGTCTGTAAGAAGTCCTTAAACTGGCAATAACTGATTTGTATGGCTTTTTTGGGAGCAGTGGCAACATTAGTATTCATCTGGAGTGGTGTTTCTGTCCACCTGGCGAGTTTAAGTCCAATATACTCTTCTCTTTTAGCTTCTACCAACCCCTGAATGAAATATCTGTCTCTTTAGGTGTTAAAAGCTACATTATGACCAGCATCTCGTCACTAACTGTGTCTGTGTGCAGTTCGGTGATGAGCAAAAGAGGGGTGAGAGTGAACCAAAACAGTAAAGATACGGGTTGGGAAACCAAAACAATGAGCTGAAAGCTGCTAAAACACTCCGTAAAGCCCAGGTGTGCTACAGATATGGGTGATAATTCTCTGTAGTTTCATCACTATAACTATCACCCCTTTCACATTCTCACTTGATACATTGTTATAAGAATAACATAACATCAATTATAGCAGATTTTAAGTGTAACTGTCTGTAATAAAAGAAAAACAAATCTGACAGTTTAATAAGAATATTGCAACAGTTTAAAAACAGTTTTGTTTTAAGAAAATAAAGTTTTTAGGACATACTTATATTCACAAAAGCCTCATAAGATTGGAGTTTTTGCAGATTAAATTGCCCAACAGTATTTCGAATTGTTAAAATGTGCTTCAACTTGACAAGCTACAACAGTAAAACGCTACTTACACATTATTGCCTCAGTATTTTTACTTTTGATACTTTAAGTACATTTTACTGACAATATTTTTGTAAGCTTTTGAATGCAGGACTTTTACTTGTATTTTCAGTGTTTCACAGGTATTGCTACGTTTACTTAAGTAAAGAATTTGAGTACTTTTTCCACCGCCGCTAACACGTAACTTGTGTCATATCTATAAGGCTGCATTGCAAGCTATAAAAATTACACTCATCCCGCTAGATGCACATCCCTGGGTAGCTTACATATGAGGAATTGTTGCAGTGAATCAGACAGTGATAGAAACAACAGGATGCGTCAGGCTCAGTCTCTGGGCTATTAGACAGTACCAGAGCTCCAATCATACTGCATCAGCCCACTGGTTTGATTTGATCCAGGGAGTAAGGGAAGGGGCCGCGGTCTGTTGGGGAAACATGTCATGTCAGCTCCGGCAGCCAGTTAGCAAGCTAGCCGGTACGGCAGCGTTGTCCAGAGGGACCGGGTCTGGAAAAGACGGTCCAGTGGTGAATCTGTAATGTCGCTCCTTCTCTTTATTTTGTAATTCTCTTGGCCCTTTATTCTTTTTCCGTTTCACATACACACATGTACAGCACGGACTGAAGACTGATGAAGCCCGTGGGCTGCGGCCTTGTCAAAGGGAAAAGAGGGGCAGGCAGATGGGAACCGCAGCCTGAGGTGGCTTGCTTCTCCTTGGGTGTGCTGGTTTGGAGGCTGTAGCCTCTAAACTGGAGCGGGACACAAATCACATGGTGCTTTTTATATACCAATCACACCCAGAATGCACAACTCTCCTTGTGTTTGTTTTTTCCCCATATCAGAAATAATTTTGTAAAAAGTGAAATTATGTCCAAATAGTGTATTTTATTCATTTTGGCATCAGTCTGATGTAAAACGAGCCAGTATCTGTGTTGTATTATGGGAGGTGTGAATCATCTATCAGCATCCTGCTGCCATTTGTTTTGGGAAATGCATTCACAAAATAATTTCAACCGAAATAACTGCAGTTATTTGGTGATATAAGCAGAAAACAACCAAAAAGACAAGATAGATAGTAGACAAAATAACAAAACGAAACCTTTTCAAATGGCTGCAACTGACAGATTTTAGGGTTATACTGCAGGCAAAAAGTAAAAATATTCACTGTGCAGATGGGACACTGTGACACTAAACCTGATGGCATAGGTTAACAATAAAAAGACAACTTCTGAAAGCAAGAAATCTATTTTATATTCCCTTTGTGAATTAGGTCACAGAATAAAGTATTAAAGTGTGATGAATAAAGGTCTGTCTGTGCTTCCAGGCAGTGATATTTAAAGATTGCATTTTTACTACTAGGATTTTAATTTAAGAGCTTTAGGAACTCCAAGCACTCAAGTTATGTTGCATCATTTAAAGCCAACTATTTTTTTTGACTTTTATTTTAATCTGCTAGATAGGCTTACATCTTTTTTTCAAACAAATTAGGTAGGTAGCATAATAATTTGGGGAATATTTAATAGTATTTGTAGAAACACAATTGGTTTAAGTTATTGTTTAGTTTTTTTTGCTTTATTTACATCACAAAAGCAAGTAATTTGACAACATTCCTTTACACTGGTGTTTCTGTTACTTCTTTAAAAATGACAGGATCACTCAGAAACTCGGAACAAAAAGTGATGAGTGAGAGTTAGAAAAAGCGACTTTTTCCGTTGCTGATTTCTCAGATCTCTTCACTCCTACACTCTCTGAACATTATTGAAGCAACTTGCACCAACTGTCGAGCCATCGCCTTTACACAGTATGAGATAGAATGAGAACCAAAGTCCCAAACAAGTGTCTGTATGTTTTTTTATTTAATTTTTTTATTATCCTCCTTTATTTTTTGGGTCCTCTGAATTTTTGGGAATATAAATGGGTCGCTCTCTCTCCCAGAGTGACTGGTATCAAAACAGCTTCTTTGTGGGTTTACACACACAGAAAGACTGAGCCAAATTTGTGTTTTGCAGTATGACAAGCAGAAATATAATACAAAGAAGTCTTGTGTTTTCCCCGTAGGGTGAAATAGCTGACGAGTGGTGCACATTAGCATAGAAATAATGCAAAGTGTCGTGCTCTGGCTTTTATTCCGTGGCAGAGTTACAGTAAGTTTTCCATCCATTAACCTTGCATTATGTTGCTTTGTAGCCTCTCTCCCTGCTGAATTCCTCAATGAGGAAAATCGATTTTCACAGTTCTTCAAAGAACGACCTGTTTTTTAAATGTCTCATTAAAGAATGACTTGCAATCACAACATATATTTTATGTATACACTGAATGAATCTATTAATAGACATCCTTTTTTCCCTCATATACCTTAATCAAAGACTGATTACATTGATTTTGAAATTCATGACATTTATTTTGAAATGACCTTTCACATACATCAACATCCACAAATAACATTGAGGTTATGTAATTCTCCATATTGTTACCACTATGCCTGCACAGACTTTAAATGGCTAGAAACTGAGCTAAGGTATAACCTCATGTTTTACTTTGATGCCCGCGATCATTTTAGCAAAAACAGAACTGCCATTTCTTTTTGCGTCTAAAATGATGGATGTTAATGCACCCCAGGATGAATAAGTAGTCCAGTGGATGTGTGTGTGCAGGAGTAATTCCATATACATACACTGACTGTAAATATTTAATATGTCAGATGATAAAGCTCATACAGATGCCATAATGCATTCAGGCGAGCCGTTATGCTCTCTCTTAATGAAGCTGCATTATCCGCATATCCCTGCCCAGAAACCCGTTGCATTTTGTATTCATAAATCTGCAGGCGCAAGGTGATGAAGTGGACCCAGGTGTTCCAAGGTTCTGAGCTGATGATAACGTCAGAGGTTATTGATGCCCCATTGTTGTGCATCTTGCGCCCTGTGTTTTATTATAATTAATCTGAGTCGAATGAGAAAGAGGCCAGTAAAGTTCTCTTGAAAAGTGCTTGATAAACATATGTGAATATAATGAAAAGCAGTCACATTAGAAAAGCTACCTGTGTTAACCTGAAGCTTTCAGTCACTTTGGCTCGTTTTCTTCTGCTCTTTTAATGCTCTGCTTTTGTTCTGACGCAGAAAGTTGATGTTACCTAAGCAACAGTGAGTCACGTGTGATTTTGTTCTGTAAGGGGAAAAAAAAAATAATGAATGTATAATTCTTGTGCTGATTCAATGCCAAATGATTCAGTTGAAGATCAACTCTGTAATAAGTGTTTATGAAGAGGGATGTTGGCTCGGTAGATTGACTTCATGCGCTGCGTCTGGCTTTCAAATGAGCCATCAGGCTCTTGTGTTGAAATATTACGGAGCTCTTGATAGAGCAGGATTCTCAGCAAGGCCAGCACACCAATCACTTGTTAAGCCCATCAGAGTCATCCTAACATCTCAGCCTTGTAAATCTTCAAGAGCTAATATGTTTCCGTTCAACTGTCACTCACTCCCATCTTGTCTTTTACATCCTCTTAGAACACAGGCTGACACAAATTGAGACTTTACATATAAGTACTCACACATAAATCAGCACAAGTAAATACTAACAAAGGCAGCTTCTCTCCCTTTTGGTCTCCTTTTCTTTTTTCTCTTTATGTCTTCATCTCTGACACTACAGTCGTCAGCAGCTGAGGGTCGGCGAGTGGGGCCGGCGCAGCCTTTTTGGCTCCTCACACCCACAGTGTTCCTAAACGCCTGCCTGCCTGTTTCCCACAAGCCCGCTCACCGGTGCTGGCATGGTTGATGGTCCGTGCTGTCGTCCTCTCCACCTCGCTGGTCTAATTGGGAGAGAAGTTCCGCTGTAAACGCATGTCCAAAGGGCTATGTCTGCTCACTAGGCTACGGGCTATGAACAATTAATTAATAATTACTGCTTCTATGAACCCCCTCAAGGCCAAGGCTACAATTTACACCAGCAGGAGGGCATCAAGTAGTCTTAACTATGGCTGAAACACTGTGGTTGCATAACAGTTAAATTATCTATCTGTAAGATCTGTCTTTTTGTATCTTATTAGCTTAGGTATTTTTGCACTGCTTGATAATCTGTTGCTGCTCATGCTCTCACCTCTCTTCTTTCCTAAAACTTGCTGTGGCAACGGAAGAAACTGTAAAAAATTAACCTGAACAGTAAACAGAAAAAATAAAATAAAACACTATTTAAAAACAAATCATATGAAGAATTAATTAAAAATAATGAACACATGAAGTTTTAAATACTGTGTCATGCATACAACTAGACACAGCCCACGTGGGCTTAAAAGACTTCACATATTCTTATAAGCCAGATCCAGAATGCTGCACATACTTTTTCAAAAAGTAATACAAGAAAGTCCAAAAGTTAGGAAATCCAATTTGAAACATTTTCATAATCAAATAAATTTTACAAATTGCTGCCAGTTACTATACAATATTGGAGAAATCAGAGTAAACATTAATTAAATAGTAAATTTTGCCTTCTTTTCCAGGCTTTTGAGACAAATTGAATCTGCAGAAAAACAGGTGGAAAACTATGCTAGCTCTGTTCTGTATCCAGTCAGCAATTTTAGATCCTTTAGAGCCCCATCTCCCTGTATGCTCATCACATACAGTATGAATCAGTGTTGTGTCATATCAGTTGGCAACAAAGAGCATCAGAGTCAATGTCACTTTGTATTAGGGAGGTCACAGATTGCTACAGCGTAAGAAATCAAATCACTCATAGCTCAGTTGTGCAATGTAAAAGGGTATAACAATTAATATGCAGTTATCACTTAACACAACATAGCATGCAGCAGTGACAACTGTTGACTGACATGCCTGTTTACATGATTAAGTGACCGTAAAATATTGTATTTAAATCTGCAGCCGGAACAAAGCTGTAGAAGGCTTGTATTATCTCAGTTACCTTCTATATATTAACTACTGTTTCATTTCCTGTTATTTTTTTTGCTATCAGCACTGGTTCTGGCTGAAAACTACAGCATATAGAGTGACAATAGTGAGATAGGTCACAGGTCACTCCTTAACAATTGGAAGTAAGTGTATAACAAACTAAATTCATTGTTTTAGAGTGGGTCACCATGTTTTGCACCTTTTTGCTTTCATGTTAGTTTAAAAATGGGATAAAAAATGCCAATAAACTGGAGGGTAATTTACAGCGCAAACTATCTAAGAATATACAGGGGTAAAACTATGCAGACATAGGCACAATAAAGATGTTGCTATGAAAACGTGAACTGTTTTTTCACTTCATTTTGCAGTTTTCCAGTCGTTTCCTTGAAATCACCTCAGGAAAAACAGACATCACTTGTCATCTCCAAGCATTTCAGACGTCATCAAGGACATCAAGATGCGCTATGTAAAAAGACAGCTTGTTCTCCAGTAATTCCCTGCATCTGTCCAAATGTCGGCCTATGACAGCGTCAGAGAAACATGTCCGCTCTGGATGGTAAAGTGGCTCTTATTGCCAGCTTCTTGATGGAAGTTCAGACGAGGTGGGCCAATCATCTCTGGAGTCCCCTGTGCCATTTGATTTCTGCTGCCGATGGAGGGGCCTGCCAAGACGGGCTGAGTGTTCACTCATTCACTCGCTCGCTCACTCGCTCACTCCGATCCAACACACACAAGCCCATCTGGCACTGGGAGAGAGAGTGCTTTCCCTTTTTAACCCCCATTACTCACGAGGTGCTGATTCCATATGATGGGTGTCAGAACTCTGCAGTGTACTTCTCCTCCACTCTCCTGCACCCACTTATCTTCCTTTCATCTCTTCCTTGTGATTACAGTTACTTTTTCCCCCTCTTTCTTTTAAGTGCCCAAGGGAATCAAATAGTTGGGGCCCCATTTTTTTGTTGGATGCATGGATGGACGGATGGATGGATGCAAGGGGTACATCGTGATGGACCGACAACATTATATTACAGCTCTGCCGGGAGTCAAGGATCTGTGCTAGCTCTGACTGCCAGGGACGTGAGGGGAAAGCCAATAAGAGAGTGATCTGCACTAGTCTTTATTTCTACAGTATCAAAACACAAGCACCGACACAGTGAAATCAATTACCCGTTGCCTTGTATCACGCTATTAAGCTAATGTTGGCTAATTTCCATTGCACTTAGGATGTACGCTTTAATGGCAGATAAAAACAAGCCGGACTGCATTGTTTTCACACATTCTTCTATGTCACTGCGAAAAAAAGAAAGTGGCAACTGTGACTATTTGGCCTTCACATGATTGGGGGGTGGTGTATGTGTGTGAAGCAGTAGGAAGCAATTTGGTGGTCGGTAGATGTAAATATAACATGGTTGTGATTATTCTTTATCTTCCTCATTAAAGCAGCGGAGGAACAGCTGCACAAGTACACTGGGCAACTAAAGAAGGGAGGCACTCTATTGTGACTGAAATGATAAAATGCATAATTAGGTAGTCAATGTTGTGTTCCATCTCTCTCTCGTCCCCTCGCTCTGTCTTGTGCTGATACGGTGCAACTCCGTGTTTCCTCTCCATTTTCAGAAATGATGTTGTTCATTAATGCAATGAAATTTCGGGCAGGGCCCTATCTCTTTTTTGTCGCCACATTTTGTCTTTGGTAATTTACCTTTATTGGCTGGCTTAGCAATTTCATCTGAACATGGGTTCATTTAATAATGTATGCGTCTAGTTGTTGTGTACCGTTCCAAATCCCCACCTGTAATTTGCTGTGCAGCTGGGTGCACTCAGCTGGATGGATGCACCAGCTGAATGCGAGGACTCGGCATGGAGGAGAACAAAGAAGAAAAGAGGAATAAAAGTAGAAGCTGGAATGTAGTTAAAATGTGTACAAAAAGGTTCTTTTCAGCCAGAAACTAACATAGGAGATAGGTGGCTACATTAGTGGTCTTGTATCTTGATAGTCCCATAAAATGTTGTGAATTATTACACTGTGACACCTGCCGCAGTTTACAGGGCTGTCATGACTCCAGGCAGCTAGCTGACTCTGGCGATCTGGTAGTTAATTTTACGGTCGCATCTTCTGAAAAAAAGAGGCTCTCGGTTTGTGTTTGTTGGTAAAGTGCTTTCGCATGTTATGAGAGGTGAAGCCACGGGAGTCGACTGAGTGGTGTGTGGATTCTACTTTGTTCAATCTATCCCTGCCATGTAGCCGTATTGCTAACGCTAGGCTAAGACTTGCCTTGTCTGAGAAGGACAGCCAGAGCTCGAGTCAGCAGCTGCTTAGCTTAGCTTAGCTAAGCATAAAGACTTGAAACAGGTGGAAACAGCCAGCTTTGCTCTGCCCAAAGCTAACACAATCCACCTACCAGCACCTGTAAAGCTCACAAATTAACATGTTATATCTGGTTTGCACAGAAACCAAATTGTCATTTTTAATAATAATAATGTATAAAACTAACAGGTCAAATATCTTGGTCAGGACCAGTAACTTCCTGGAGTCTCTGCTGGTTGTCCTCCGGTACTATAAACTGCAAATTGTTGTTTTTGCATGTAGTTTTTTGTGCTGGAACACAGATCTTTGGACAGAGCCAGTCTTGCTGTTATCCCCTGTTTCCAGTCTTTATGCTAAGATAAGCTAACCAGCTGCTTACTCCAGGTACATACCGACCGTATCGACATGAGAGTTGTATCAATCTTCTCATCTAACTCAAAAAAGCAAATAAGCATTATTCTCAAAATGTTAAACAATTCTTCTAGTATGTGCTTGTGCATCACGTGTCTACTTCAGTTTGTACATGCCCTTTGTCCTTATCTGTGCTGTGTGTTTTTATGCGTGTATATGTGTGTGTGTGTGTGTGTGTGTGTACTGTCC
Source organism: Nannoperca australis (assembly GCA_036023655.1). NCBI lineage: Eukaryota > Metazoa > Chordata > Actinopteri > Centrarchiformes > Percichthyidae > Nannoperca > Nannoperca australis. The sequence goes on from JAVQJD010080277.1 coordinate 40,148, forward strand.
TGAAACACAACTGCAGTCACCCTCCGCTCTCATCTAATTGTTCTGCAAAGCCCCGCGAGGAGATTGTGGTCACAGTTGTCTTTGTCCTTGGGTTGGAGCATCACTGGCTCACCTTGCCAGTAATAAAAAAAGAAAAAAAAATGGCCAGGCCTTATGTTAAATGCACATGCACATAAAAATGTGTGTGTGCACATGCGTGAGTGTTAGCGTGGCCCTCAGTAGGACAGACATCATTATCCCCACCCTTCACACCATCATGTCCAGGGGAACCTTTTAATCTCCCTGTTAAAAAAAAGAACAAAATCAGATGAATGAAGTAAAATAGAACCCCTCCCCCTCCTCTGCGTGCATCATCCTCTGCTGTCACGTAGGGCCAATTTTTATAAGAGCCAGTTATGGGACATCACATGGCCGAAATAACATTAGTATGGTGGTGACAGGCATGTGAAGGCAAGATGAATCTGGGATAAAAATAAAGGCAAATGACTACAAATAGTGTCTCCTTCACCTAGAGGGGGAATAAATCATATGTGGACTAATGTGGTGTGTTCTTGCTCCCCCTCTCTCTTGTCTCTCTCTCTCTCTCTCTTTTTAGTTGCTTTTCATTCGCCGACTCACTTCATCTGATTAAGTTAGCTACAAAGTGTCCTTCTGTAGTAATAATCCGCTCAGAGAGATGGTGAGGGGGGGAGCAGAGGTACGTAACTGTCAGAATGTCACTGTGGAGAAATGCGGCAGACCTTGATTTCTCACTTATGTAAGTGGGATGCTGATGTGTGATGCCGTAAGTGTGTTTGTTTCCTTTCTAATTCTCTACTTGTGTGGTCCACTGTTAACTACACAACAAACACGCACAAATAAACCTCTCAAAACACCAATGTCTGCTGAAGTGCTCTCCTGCTGTTGTACTGCTTGTATTTGTAGGATAGTGTGAGTAATTCAGTGCTTTTCAAAATAATTGAATCAGCAGTTTCCATGTTAATAACAGAGCTGCCATCTTAACCTGACCATCAGCTGTAAGCTGTGCTGTCATAATGTGTAAGACTAAGACTAAGTGTAATGTATTACATTACTAATTGTAAATGTTTAGATGTACCTAATGAACCTGATTAAATCACATTAGACCCTTTCACCTAAACATTAGTTTCAAGTTTAATGTGCTTTTATTATTCAAGTTCAAGTTCAACAGTGCACTGCTAAACAAAGCCAAAATGCAGTTTGTGATAATTAAGGGGAACATAAGTTTTATTATTAAAAAAACAAATAATTTTATAAAAATGTACTAATTCTAAAATTATTTATGTGATACATCTTGCAAAAGTGTTACAAAATTGTAAGATTGTGCTGGAGAGACAGACACAGCTAGCCTTAGCCTAGCTAAAACTAAATGTGCTTGCTGATTTTCTGTGGTTGTAACTTGCAATTGAATAATATCCACTTTAATGAACCAACATCTTGGTATTTCTGTTATTTTTATTTTTCATACAAAAGCAAAATCAAGTAACGATGGAGGTTAAAATTAAAACAACGTCTAAACTCTTACTCCCCTAGATTAGTAGCTTTGCAGAGTAGCAGTAATAGTAGGTTATGTCACATGTCAAGTAAAATTTTATTTTATTTGGTTGAATCACATATTATTAAAGTGTAGATTAATTTATTATTGATTTCAAGATATTGTAAATATTGATAGAAAGACCTAGCAAAGCAGAAATACATTTCGCTCTGTGACTAAATAATCAGAATTAAGTTTATTTTCTTAAAAATAAAGTTTTTATTATTCTACGTTGTCCTCTGAAGATTGTCAAAATCAAAGGGTTCTAAATCATCTGTTGTCGCTCTTTGCCTTTATAGATCAGCCCACTTGATGGTTCCCTTTTGGCACTAGTAATCCATGCAGTAATCCACACGATTCCCCATGTTTGGTTAATTCCATAACCTCCAGTTACTTGTCCATCTTGATGATAGTGTGGATTAAAAATCTCCTGACACCACTTTGAACATGCAAACATGGAGCTGGGCCAACACATGCAAACTGGAGAGGAAACGGCTGTGAGCCTATAAAAAACGGACTGGACACAAATTGCAAAAGCAAAATAGAAAACCCATAAAAAAAATAAAAAAAAGACAGAAAAAAAAAGTTGAAATCATGGATTTATGGCAGAGGGGAAAAGAAAAAAAATTGTCCAGATACAAAGGTATCTTGACAGGTAGAGGAGAGGGAAGACGAGGGAACTGGAGAAGTCAGATGTGACATTTTACAAATGGATGAGCCATAAAAAGGCAGAATGGGTACATGTGAGGGCATGTATGTGTCGTGGCAAGTGAGGACCAAGTGAGCAATAATGCTAAGGCCCCATATGTGTCCTTATTTTGAGTCCACTTACAAATGTAGGCTAATGATTGAGCCTAGGGTAAGAAGTTGGAACCTCATGGGCAAAACTGATATCTGAGGTTACCACATGGGATGAACATAGGTTGCTTTAGGCTAGTGTGTTAATTTTGCTTTTTCATTTTTTTTACCACCAAATTCCATCAAAACCAGTTTGCAGCAGTGGTGGACAAATGGTTTTATACTGTCTATTAACATTTTAAAGCGTCCAACATATTTAAATATTGTCTACCAGCAGTTTAAGCAAAAGTCTAGATCTTTCATTCACATTTAGCCCTTTTGGGGTGACCATTTCAGCCCCAGCTGTTAAACGCAGACATGTTAGCTGGGTATACACACCATTGTACCTGGAGAAGTGTACACTCTACACAATTCTCACTGAAAAAAAGAGGTGACTACAAGGGATAGATCCAGTTCTACCCCACAGGTTGACATATACATTTAAGCTGTAATGACTTGAAAATATTCATTACGTCCACAGTAACAAATTGTGAGCCCAAGTTTTGAAACATTTCTTCATTTTCTACCACTGCCTTTTTCCTCCCTGAAAAATGGATAAACTGTGGTGTAATGGGACCAGGCTGGACTGATTTGAGGGTGCAAAGGGCACGTCCCAATTGATAGATGGAAGAGGGAAAGGTAAAGCCTCAAATCAGGTGATTGTGTGTTGCATGCACGCCGGCAGGCAAGCAAACCCTTCTCCCCTCAAATCTCTCTGAGTCTAAACTGAGGCCAGAGGTTTGGTCCCAATGGAAACAACACTTGGTGTGAGCACTTACTGTGGATATAGCACTTTAAAGGCCAGGGCTGAAATGTGTTGTGTCCAAAAATGGTGTTTTGCCAGATTTATATTATCTGGTTTTGTAATGGAGCACTGTTGTGAAGCTAATTATAATGTTGAGTTGTACACTGAAGCGGCTGCCCACCATTGTAGTGTGTTCCTTTGGTGAGCGGAATTAGATACTTTTGAAGTATGTAAATGTGCTTTTATTGTATTTTTAAACATCAATATGTAATTGTCTAAGTAATTATACCTACGAATCACATGCTTAAGTATAATTACAGTAAACATATGAACCATGGTTTATATGAGTGCATCTATAATCTTTTACTCAATTACATATTAAACATATCGAAGATTCACCATCATGTGGCTTTTACTACAGCCAGTCTGAACCTTTTGAAAGATTTTGTTTGTGCTGAAAGAAAAACACACTCTTTCTATTTTGTGGTATAAAACAATCTGCAAAAGAGCAGTCATTCTAAATTGCAGGCCTCAGGACACAGACTCCAGACTCCTGCTGGTTTTAATTCTAGCTGTTGTATCAGGGAGTATTTTACACCTGGGATGTCAGGTGAATGCAATTAACTATCATAGGCTCGCAAATCAGCAGTACTCTGTGTCCTGAAGGCCAAAATTGTAAGGCATAATTGCCAAAAAGTGAACAGATTTCCCTTGAAATTTTATCTGGTGCCATGACGGTAGACATAAAATAGAGTGTACAGAGAGAAGCTGCCAATTTCCTCTGCAATGGTCTTTGTAATTATACCAGCTTCTAAAAAATATATGTGGGAATGATTTATTGATGTCAACCACTAAAGTGTTTTTTTCCAAGCAAGTATGCCAAGGTGACAATTCACTTTGTAGTCCTTTGAAAGTGTCCTTTGCTTTTTGGATTTTTCTTCATGTGGAGAAATAGCAGCACCAGCATTCCAATAGGCTCTTGAAAAGCTGCACCATCTCAACAGGTCTTCAGTCCGTAAATGGTGGGGCTGTGAATCACACTCTGAACATCGTCTTTCAACCTAAACAGCTCCAAGACGGCACAGACAAAGCTTTCACTGAGCGCTGTGCAATTAGAAAATGGATCAATAACTCTTGCATTTCCTCTTATCTGTCCAAAATGGCCTCCCAGTCCACAGCTATATGTAACATTACCCAGAGAGAATGCTAAAGCATGCACACACTTATATTCTTGTACTATTATCTTTATGAGGACGCTCTCTTGACAGCATTCATTTAATCTCCTTGCCCTAACCCTTTTATCACTACATAAACATAATTATATAAAAAAATATAATAATAAAAAAATTATTTTACCACACCATTGTTTGTAGACACTGCTAGAAAAGTGGTTGCTGTTGATTTTTGAGACTTTTCTTCTTGGAATATAAAAAAGTAGCAGACATTTTAGCCATAGTTGATATGTTTGTTTGTTTGTCTTAAAAACTCTTTTAGTTATTAGTAACTTGGTTTCTTATTATAATACTACCTTATTTACACTCACAACACAAGTGAAAACACGTGCTGATAAAAACTCCTCATTTACAGCTTACAAATGCTGCTAATCGCCTTTCAGCCTAATATAACTCCCTGTTGTAGCAGTACATCTAACGGAAGAAGTTCCTGTATCTCATACCTGTAAATAGTCCCATGGCGATGTGAGAACCAGCCCAAATAATCTGACTTGGCAAAAAATACATTCAGTTTGGTGAGTTGAAAATAAGCAAGGTTCTCTAGAAATACAGGAATACACTCACACACAAACAATGGTGCATCAGTAAACAGCTCTTACATTATAACATGGAGTCCAGCTGGGTAGGATGGAGCTAATGAGTGAGCCAATGGCCCTACCCCCTCATAATTTGCTCTAATTACACTCATTAATATTAACAAGATCATTTTCATGGCGACAGAATGTATGGTATTTATGAGCTACGTGTTCATGATGGAGGTGGTGGAGAGGGTAAGAGAGGAAAGTCACTGCAACCAAAAACAAGTTATTATTATGTTCTCTTTCTCAGCAATAGACTATTTCATGCTTTTGGAGAAGCTAGTGTTATTTAATTTGTGAAATTATGTACTATGCTTTCTTCAAAGAATTTGCAAAGAAATGGCGAGAGGCACCCAGAACTGATGACATTTAAAGAGTAACTTTGCCCAGTTTAAAGGCCTGGACACGCCAGGATTTAAAATGGCGAAATGTTTAGAGGATCAGCGAGGTCAGAGGATCCACTCGAGGAGGCAAAATTAATCCGCTCGAATGTTCTGTGTTGACTTCAACTTTGACCCGCAAATTCACGCCGTTTACCAATATCAAGCCGCCTTGACAGTACTGACCTTTGAGGGGACGGAGAGCTGGAAAAGTCCAAACTGTAAAACTCTTATTTGGAAGTCGCTTTGGATAAAAGCGTCTGCTAAATGCCTAAATGTAATGTAATGTAACTAAAAGAAGCTATTGTAGCCTATTAGCTGTGTTAAAGCTATGAGATGAGTCAGTGGTACAAATACGTATGTTTGAGTAAACTAACTGACTGTTAGTAAGCTCGTTACCGCAGAGAGCTTTATTTTCCATCTTTAATATGTTTTTATTGAACAAAGTAGTGCGCAATGGCAATACATCTATGACAAGCAAAAATCAATCACACTATAATTTTTCATTAAATAGATAATGTAATAGTTATCATATCATGTTGGAGAATTGTGGCACTGACATTTTACTAAACTTCCCAGTACTCACTGCCTGTCAGTGTCTCGGTGAAAAGATGCTGACATGCAGCAAATGCTCCATTGTTAGTCAAATTAATAAACACATATTAAGTGATTATTCTTTAATAAGGGTTATTAGCTGAAACTGCACACTGTGCTTTTAAAAGACTGTAAAATGACTGTAATAGAACATACTGTCATACTGCCATAATGTAAGGTGGTATGGCATTGAATCCACCAGGAATTTCCAGTACACTTAGTGGGTGTGAGAGAGTGTGTGTGTTTTTGTGATAAGTTCATGGGTGCATGTGTGTGTGCATAAAAAGTGGGATTCCTGTGGGAGACAAGATCATCTCCTGAGACAGGACAAAGTCAATATGGAGAGTTAGACAGAGCCCACAGGGAGCAGGCCACCAGGGGCTGGACTTATACCAAAAGGATAAAGATAGAGAGGGAGAGAAGAGAGTTTACTGTACGTGTGTGTGTGTGTGTGTGTATGTGTGAGAGAGAGAGAGAGAGAGAGAGAGAGAGAGAGAGAAAGAAAATGGAAATGGAAGGATGAGAGCAAGAGAGAAAAAATGTTTTGTTTACTGTATATCCGTTCGCACAGCTGTTGGTTTGCATAAATCCCAGCACATACACAGGTACGAAAGTGATAAATTCTCCTTGGCTGTTGAGTTGTCATGTATTTAATCAAGCATTTGAAACCTTCTTTTTTCCCCAAAAGCTTCTGTTACCCGTCGGGGAATGGACTTTTTGGAAAGATATAATTACAGTATATGTGTGCACACTGACTAACAGCAGGGGAAGTGCGGCAGGAGCATCTCATAGAGCAGAGTTCAGGTTTTCCAATTATGTTTGTGTACTTACTAACTACATGAATCTAATTATGATAGTCAAATAACAGACTAATGCATAAATGTATAGAATGCATGTTCTAATAAGTTTTCTTCTTAATCATATATAATTTAGCTGTTTAGCTGATTCCCCCCTGAGTGGCCCATTATCTCTGCCTCACTATGATTCATACACAATGCTAAAATAAACTGTACTTGTACTTCTCTACATGGTATAATTAAAACATTTTACAGGACATATTTTACAAACAGTGGTCAGAGTATGCCCCAACCATAGCAGGTAATGTTTTTCTTAAAAGGGATTTTTTTTAAATTTACAACATTTCTAGTTATCGAGTGTAATTTTGTTGTACCCTTCATGTTTGCACTTCAGATAATTAGAAGCTTTTGTGCTGAAAAACAATCTGTGACCCTTAAATAAGATCATCATCATAATATGCTAGATATAATTAAAAATGCATTGCTAAAATGCTCCAACGTGTTTACTCTACTAAAGTAAAAAAAAAAAAAAAAAGGGTTTGACATCGCTACATTTGTGGCTATGTTTTGGTGGCATGTACAGTATGTGCCTATTAAAGCTGTATCTCTCTGATTTCATGGCAGACCTCACCAGTAACCATGACAACTAATATATAGAAAGGTAATAACAGAATGTAAATGCATTGAAAAAAAGGCCGTAAATAGTATCAAAATTGGTGTTTGGTATGGATAACATGGGCTGGTGATCTTAATATTCACCAAGTACATTTTATTTTTATTTTTGAATGATCATTTTGTTTGTGCCTTGACTGTCCTAAGCTGTTTGTCATGTATAATCTGACGTGACATTATATCTGACATCTGAAGTTCAAAAGCTTTTTTTCATTATGACAAAGCTCCTTTAACAGGTCTAAAGGCAATTTGCATCCCCTTCGGAGGGATAGCCAATAGTTTTCTTTCCTTTTATCTTTTCCTTTTTTTCTGTTTTGGCTTGTGGTTTGTCCTTTGTACAGTCCCAAACAAGTAACAGTCTGTTTGACATAATTAGAAGTTGTTATGCTTGTAAACTTGTTAAGTACATTGAATCAGTATTGTTATAACATAGAATAACATTCTTGGTTTAGGTTGGGTAGGCAGCATTTTTTTGGATGTCAATGGGCAAAACATCCATAATAACCATTACCATCACAAGTAATTTAAGTGGTCTGAGAGCAAACCTCTACTTCAGCCCCTCCTCTCAGTTCTGTTTTCAGTCTTCAGAAAATCTAGATTGTCACGGGAGACTTTGGCCAATCGCAGGTTATTTCAGAGTATGTATTGGCTGTTCTACAAATGCAGACTTGTGTACACATTCCTTCAGATGGTGAAAGCCTGATTCAGTGGCAGAAAATCCTGAAACTTCAAATTATTTTCCAATACCTCCTTTGCCTACCCCAGCTTTAAATGAATGTATAATTACTCATGTCAATTTCATGGAAACAAATGTGTGTCATGTGAGTTTATTTGAACAACAAACTGTTGGGGTTATTGGATGTGAGCGTTATAAAACCTAAAATAGATTAAAATGAAATAAAATAAAATGATACGTTTCACTTGGTTTACAACATATTCCCAGCCTGAAGCATCACAAAAAGCACTTACAGTGTTTTTGAAACAGTTGTTTCATCTCACTATAATGGCCTCAATTCCTGAATATCTTTGGATGTTGGTAATGTTTAACACTTGATGCGTAGTACTTGTGTATGAAGAGCACTAAAAGTGTTTCAGCTTATCTTTGTTCATCACTATCATGTTCATACGCTGCTACTTGATCTCGGGCCCCACAAGCTCTTATGTAGACAGCCAAGCAGATGCTCGGAACAGAGTAGAGAGTGGAGTCTCACTTGTTTGTTTTTTTTACAAACCAAGCGGAAGTTAGCGTTTTTTGTAACTGGAAAGACAGTTTAAGCAGTAAGTGAAACTAGACAGGTTGTGTACAAAAGATATATCCACCACAGAAGTTGTCATAAAAGTTGCACGGCCTTAGGAAAAGAGGAAAAGAAAAGAGGGAGTGGAGAAAAAGATGGACCAAGCCTCCCTCGTACCTACATTCTCCCATGGTGCCTGGTTGTTGGGCTGCCTTTAAATTTGTCCAGGGACAAAGTGGTACAAGGTATAATCCACCTGCCAGTCCCGTTCAGCATCAGCAGCACTCTGGCAGGAACATTCTGCCCCCCACTTAAACACAAAATACCATCAGTGCGGAACAGTAGAACCCATTCTCCTCTCCTCTCTTTCTCCTCCTCCTCCTCCTCCTCCTGCTCCTCCTCCTCCTTCTCCTCTCTTCTCTGGATTACAAATGCACCACAGGAAAGCAACGTGGGTGGTGTTGCAGACAGATGAGAGAAAGGGACAAACTCCGGGGGGGGGGGGGCGCAGACAGAAAGATGGCGTTAGAGGCAGAGCAAGCATTAGTGA
>JAVQJD010080285.1:0-15077 GCA_036023655.1 Nannoperca australis
ATGTGAATACAAGCACTTTTTTGCTCACCTAGTATACATGCTGTATGCAGTAATCCTCCACATACTGCCTTTCCTCAAACTCCTCACTTTCCTCTCATTGTATGCTGCACACACTGCACAGCGCTTCATTTGTCTTGCAGCTCTTAATGCAGAAAGGATGCACATATCTCACATTGCTGTTTCAGTAAGGTCAGCTGCTGCTATTTGCACATTTATACACAGATCAATGTGATAAAAGTACTGAAATTGTTCGTTTAAGAATGTTAATGCTACTACTACTACTACTAGAAACCCATATTGTATGGTCCAATACAGTAAAATGACCAATTATCTAGGCCCTCAACTAACTTTTTTTTGATAGCTTTTTTAGTCAGTTAATAATTAGTCTACAAAATGTCAGAAATAGCCTGTCACAAGTTTCCACAGTCCAAAAGTGACATCCTCTAATTGCTTCTTTTGTCCGACCAGCAGCCCAAAACTCAGAGTTATTTAATTTGCAATGAAAAAAAGCAAATCCTCATATTTGACATACTGGAACCAGAAAGTGTTTTTGCTTGATACGTGACTTACAGTAAAGATTAAAATTGTTATCTATTTATTGCAATAAACTAATTGTTTCAGCACCAAAATAATCTCATCAAAGGAGAGAAAGAACATAAAAGAGTGGCAAAGAAGCCGAAAAGAGAAAAACCAGAAGCAGAAGACAGACAAAGAGAGAAAGTGGAAGAGGAGGAGGGATACGAGAGGCAGGTGGATTCACTTTTTCTGATCTGAACAACAACTAACAATAGCATAGATGTTACATAGATTTGTATCTAACAACTATCTTTATCTCACAGCAGCAGGATAAAAAACGAGAGATGCAGCAGCCTCAAGATAGAGGGACAAATTTGACTCACTGTAACACGTAGTCATATTCACTGATCCATTATTCATATATATCACTTCAGAATGCAGCTGGAGATGTTACAGTGGCATTAAAATGCATTGACATTACTCAGTCATGACACGGAGTATATGTGTTTATCATTAAGTGTGTGTGTATGAGTGTGTGTGTGTGTGTGTGTGTGTGTGTGTGTGTGTGTGTTTGTGTGTGTGCGTGCGCCTGTGTGTGTGTGTTTGTGCATTGCACATGTGCATTTCAGCGTGTGTGGCCTCCGGGTATTTGTACCTCTGACGTGAAGGTTAATTTGCTGCTATCGTAATAGAGAGCGAATATTTTTGATATTTCTGCTTTTTAGCTGCCTTTAACGTCACGGCTCAACAGAAAAGTGCTGTTCTGAGCTAAAAGTTAAAGTCAGCATGCTAACATGCCCACAATGGTAATGCTAACACGCTGATGTTTTGCATCCAACATTTGTCCAAAGTGGTGGACCACACGACCTTGAATCCGGTCACAAAATATCTGGCACATCCATGATTGCCTATCATGGTGGTTTGTTTTACTGTTCCTATTGTTAAAGCGTGATGGCTGTATCACAGTTGTGATTCATCATTTCTGACTACTGATGTTCATCTTACAGTTACTATTATCATTGGTACACTGTGCACAAAGCTCTTTTTGCTGACAAATTTAGATTATTGTGTTTGTATTTATGTCACTGTTTGGGCGTGCGTGCTTGGCTGCTCACAAATGCATACATAACATATGTTAATGTGTTATAATGACCGTGTAATGTGTGTGTGTAATGTGTGTGTGATCCCCTTACATCTCCCAGACGCAGGCAGGTCCCCAGGCTGTGTATGACGTCCTCTGCCAGGTCAGAGTGGTCTGAATCCCACACCAGCCCGATGGACACAATCTCCGGTGAGTTCATCAGCACCCGGCGGATACGCAAAACCTCTCCACAGTTACTCTGTGAAGGAGCGGGGGTGGGGGGGTAAAGAGAAAAGAACACAAGAGCGTGGGATCAAACAGGTTTACTCCTCCTGTGTTATGAGGCAGTGTGACTCTGGTGTACATCGCTAAAACCCTCCCTTTATTTAGCAGTGATGAACACACGTGCATGCATGCAGACACACAGGGATGAAGTGAACAGTAGAAAAATGAGGGGCAGAGATAAAAGGCAGGACAAAAAAGAAATGATGAAAGGACTGTAAGAGAGAACGACAGAGGAAGAAGCGCTGTGCTGAGTTGTATTTGTCCCTTGGGCCTTCTGTTGAGTTCAGAACCGTGTGTTCTGAATCCTTCCTTTGAGTCATGACCCACCGCCGAGCTGGTGTGCACACACACACACACACACACACACACACAAATGTGCACACATGCGCACACACGAGCATGGACACAGTGCTGGCAGAGTGGGCTCGGAAACAGCCTGAGAACACCCTGGCAACCAGACACTTTGCCAAACACAACACTCGCGCACACACATATGCACAAACACACACACACACACACAGAACTCTCCCTTTGTGGGCAGCGGGCCGCCTTGCGCTGGCACCAGAGATGGCAGGAAGGTATTTTGCCAGGGTCTGCTTCTCAATTCTCAGAAAGGGACACAAACACTAGCCAGGGAGCAGCAGCCAAACAGCACTGAGACACGGGCTATCTGTTAGGACACATGGACGGGACACACCGCCTCAGTTAGCCCTCTGTGCTGTGTCTCTGCTGGGAACATCCAGTGACAACATCATTCATCAAATGATCATACAAACACATTCACTACATAATACAGCATTGATCGGTGCAGTCTCATCTCTGACTTTTATATGCAAAGATCTCTTTCCTTTTCCCTCTTTTTTTGTCCTTTTTGCTGTGGCTGTGCAGACCTTTCCAAGAGAGAGTGGGTTATATAATAGCGCTGCTGGTCAAAGGATACTGTAGGTTTGCAGAATGCTGATCGTGGCATTCTTCAGAGAAAAATGAAACAACTTTGGGAAAATGTTTGTGCTTATGCTTCTTTACGACTCATACAGCATTGAAATAAAGAGACTATCCCACTTTTATCAGTGCAGCGACAGCTGAGGAGGCAGACTGCTAAAGTAGGACTGGTGAACAGTGAAACCACCATACACAGGTGGAAGGTTACTGAGTGCATTCAGTGCAGTAAATGATTAGGATTAAATGATCATTCTGATTTATTACAACGTGGGTGTTATTGTTGTACTTTTGCCATCATCTCCATCATTCATGATAACATTGTACTCACCCAAGTTATTGCTGGGATTTAGGAAAGCGGCAGTTTTGTGACAACAAAGTCCAATGGGACAAGAAACGAGTGGTCAGTTGATGAGGCTGTAAACAAGCTAGATTATCTAAACCAGCAATACCCAACCACGGGTAACCACTGAAAACTCGGGATCTGATTACCTATATTGCTAAATACTGATTTGTACAAAGCCCTGTCCACTTCAAACCAACAAATAAAAGTGATAATTGAGTGTCCATGTAGAATCTTCCCACTTCCCACTAAGAAATGGCCTTCGAGTAAAAAGTTTTATTTTTTACATTTTGATATTGCTACAAGGAAACTAGTAAAGGATCCAAAAACGTCTTCCACCACAGCAGCCTGACCTAAATTCAAACTGTGTATCTTCACAGTTTCCTCTGTCAACTTTTTGGCACCAAGCATAACATCCTCACACTCTCCTACCTTCAATCTGACACCTACAGTATCTTCCAGCAGCCTCGCCGCTGTCCAAATACCATCAGTTTGTTTGAGCAAAGCCCGAGGTGGTATTAACAAAAGATCAGAGCTGCAAGTGATGGAAGATAAACAGAGGCAGGTTGTGTGACTCCCGCAGGACTGCACACACAACGTCAGCATTTGGGTCGTGAATAAGCTAATGGTGTGTGTTAGTGTAGCTGCGGGTTGTGGTGGTGGTGCTGTGTGAAGAGAGGGGCAGCTGAGGAGGCTCTTTGTGCGAATGCCTTGGCAGAGAGGGGCGGTCGAGCGGGGCCAAGCTGGATCTATTGAGCAGCAGCACTTTCCCATGTGGAAGCACAACACACAAACCTGCAGAACAAAGGCATCACACACCTTGCACGTTCCTCTGTCCACCTCCTCCACGACCTACACCTCTCTCTTACAGCCTATTGTCTTCTTTCTTTCTCTGACTTTAATCTTACTTCAATGCAGCATACAATATATATGTTTGTTTTTTTACCAAACTCCACCCAAGAATTCCCAAAACCTTTAAGAGCAAATAGGTTCAAAAAGAGTTTTCCCTGCACAAACCAAATGTTCTGATCATTATGGTTTTACTGCAATTAAGGAGGTTGATGACGACAACTCAGACAATGCTTCTTGTAATAAGAGTGAAGAGAAGAATGGGAAATCAATGCAAATGAGCTGCTGATTATGTAACGTAGACCCACCAAGAAAGAAGGGGGGGAAAAAATAGGAGAAGATGAAACCACCAAAGCAGTATCGCTGCAAAAAAACATATTTTTACTCTGCTTGGAAGATGAACTTGGAAAGGAAGAAAAAGAAATGTTTAAAGCACAGTTTGTGTGTTTGCACTAAACAGTATGAAGCTGCTGAGTGCCGTGTGTGCTCTCACAGGGCAGTTGCGCAGGTCTCCCATGTTGCTGGCGTTGCGGAGCAGTTCTCCAAACATGTCCGGTGTGGGTTTCTCTCTGCACTCCAGCATCCTCACTGCCTGGTTACTGCAGCATTGGAGACACACACACACACACACACACACACACACACGCACGCACGCACGCACGCACGCACAACAACAACAACAACACACTCAGTTAATGTGTATGCTTCCCAGGATGAGACCAAAGCTTTTGTCTTTCTATTGTCGAGCCCAAATGTGACTTGGCCACCAGAAACATTGTGTCCATTCTTTCTGCGTTATTTGTGGCTGAAAAGCTTTTGCAAATCTTTTAATTCTACAGTACGTTGTTCATCAGAAGCAGAATGTCTGGCCTTGCGTACAGCTTAGGCAACCATTCATATCTATTCAGTCCTGTTGGCTTTTTTTAAACTGCTTTAATAAAGAAAAGAAAAGAAGGACAAATAAGAACAAATCTAGATTATACAGTCATTAAGGCTGTGAAAAAGATTCCCTTTGAGCAAGTTTCTAAATCCTAAACCTAAACCTTCCTAAAGTGGTCGAGCTAAAAGACAATTTCCCCACAGGAAGCAACAGCAGGACAGAAACATTATTACTGTTACGGCCATTATAGGAGAGGTCCGTTCAAAACAGTATAATTTGATGAAAAAAAGCTTTACTTGTGGAATTAAACTGTGTTTTTGAGACACAATCTCCTTCAGCAAGGCTTAAAGCAATGATACTTCAATACTGAGCTGCATTTATCCCTTTGGGTACAATTGTCCTCTGAAGGACAAACTCAGATATACGTTATTATTATTATTATTATTATTATTTGTGAACACCAAATTAAGTTGTGCAAGCCCGTCTGCAGCTTGGTACCATGTATGAAATTATGTGTGCAATGAATCAGCATTGTTTTTTTTCCTGGTGAAGTATTCCTTTAAGAATAACAATTTTTAAAAACCATCCAAATCTCTCCTCCTCTACTCCCCCCCTCCCCACCCCCACCCCTTCCATTAGCCTGAAATGAACTCAACCTCTTCTCTACGCTCTCTCACTCGATTTCAACTCCCTCGCTTGGCTTCTCTTCAGATGCACAGGCAGATGCAAGACTAAGAAAGCAGAAAAAGACTCAACAACAACAACAACAGCCAGGAACACACTTGTACCTCTGTTTACTTATGTCTGAATTGTGCTTGAACCAGATGTTTGTTTTGTCTTTTGGTTGCCCTCTGATTATCTTACTCATATTGACTTTTGCATGTTTGCCTATCTCGGCTGTAAACAAAAGACCCTGCTAAGGTTAAAAATAGCTTGGCAGTGCTAACAGGCACAAACACAGAGCGGTGGCACCGCTGTGCCCCACAACTACCTTGACACAGTGTGTTTATTTGTACGTTTGCCCCCCCATATAGCCCTCTATTTCCTCTGCCATGTTCCATTTCCAAAAGGGATATGGAGTGATAAATCCTATATCCCTCTCGTTTGTAATGTTTGCAACCCACTGTTCCAATTTTAGATTTATGTTATTGAATCAAACAGCTGATTGATTACTTCCCCTGTTCCTTATTTCATTGACTTGGAGCGTGTGCAAGTTTTATGTAACAGCTCAGAGGATGCACACACACCTCTCCTGTGTATGGATTTACCTAAGTGAGTAACTGCCCCCTAACGTCTACCTGAACATGGGAGAAACATTATGCACAAGCTCACCTGCCCTTGCATATGCATGAACATACACGTGTGTGTGTGTGTGTGTGTGTGTGTGTGTGTGTGTGTGTGTGTGTGTGTGTGTGTGCATAATGTGTGTGTGCATGTGTGTGCTCAGTGTTCAGCAGGGACCCGTGCAGGGAAGAAGAGAACACGCTGTACCTTCCTTTACTGCCACCCAGCCTCGGCTTGCTGCCAGATTTACTGCAGTGTGTGCGGTGTGTGAGTGTGTGTGTGTGTGTGTGTGTGTGTGTGTGTGTGTGTGCGCGGTGTGTGTGTGTGTGTGTGTGTGTGTGTGTGTGTGTGTGTGTGTTCCTTTAGATTGTAGTCTGTAACAGTCTGAGCTTTGTGTTGGCCAAAGGATTATCACGGCTTTGCCACCAGCAGCTAAGGCAAGGAGCAGAGGAGAGCTGGGCTTAGAGAAACACAGTGTATGTGTTAGGACAACTGTGGGAAAACACGGGTGTGTGTGTGTGAGTGAGTAAGTGTGAGTGAGGCAGAGAGAGAGAGAGAGCTCATGTGTCTGTGTGTGCTTGCATGAGAGGCCACGGATGGCTGGTTGTCTGTGTTCACACAGCGATGCCCTTAGGACCTTCTCAAACACTCTCCTACACACACACACACCCTAAACCTTCAGTCCTCTTCCAGCTTCAGTCCTCTTTTTTGTCTGATTGGCAAAGTGTCTCTGAACAGCTCCAGAAGCTCTTCATGTTAAATCAGCAGGAGGTGGATCAGACTCCGATCTCTCCTGCTGTCTCTGCACTCAGAGGACTGTTAGTTAAACACAGACAGACAGTTTTAATGCAGCTTCACATGCTGTGAATTGTCTGTCAAGCAAGTTTATGAATGGAGAGGTTGGGGACTTTTAAGAAAGGGGGATAATTGTAGATGTAATTGATAATTTGTATTGGACCCAGACACATAACACACTTCTCCAAATATTCACAAAACAAGAAAACACACAAATTGAATTGTATTAGATTTCACTCTATAAAACATCCACCTGGTAGCCATACCAGTCAGCAAGTCATTCAAACGATGATGCAACTCTGTTTGTTTCAAAGCTTCTTAATGTTGACAACAACTATTTATATTAAGTGTTATAAATATACAGTAAAGTAATGCATGTCTTTTGTGTTGGCAGAGCCGGTTTACCTTCTCGAATGTAATCAGAAACTGATTTCAGTGGATATTTAAGGAGAAACATGTTTATCCAATTTGAAAATCAGAACCAGTCACATGTAGGAACAGTTCATGTTGTTCTAAGACCCAAATAAATACTACCATAACAATTCTGAGATTGTTAATTAGATTAGATTGGATCTGATTAGATTCATTGGATTGGATTTGTCAGACACATTTCCATTGTGACCACAAAATGTTACCTCTGGCTTTTACAAAGAAATGACACATAACTAATATTAGTTTGGTACAGAGTTGGTGCTAAACCTCCAATTCCATGCCCAAGATGAATACAAATCGAAAAATATGCCTGTGTCATTTTGACTTTTCTGCATAGCCAGACTTTCTAGGACTCCTCCTCTCCAAACCCCTGAGAAATAAAGAGAAAGACACCAAACTGATATGATCCCCCAGGCCCTCACCCTGTTAGCAATTTAGATGCCCCTGATAGGAAGTGCCAGAAAACAGAGAGCAGGAATGAAAGAGGGATGAAGGTTTATTCAGTTAATTAATATTGTATGAGGCAGACAACTCCTCACACACACGCATACAGATGCACATTTGTGCCAGGTTTTCAGACAACTATCACAGGTTGATGGGAGAATAGGAGGGGATTTCAATTCTTCATCCCATCCCCCCCTCCTCCCCTGTTCTTTCATTCATTCTGTCTATATGCTGGATCAGAGTATGTGGAGATAACACAAGCCAAGGTCAGGGAGTGAGAGACAGAGGGAGACCTACAGCCAATTTACATGAAAGATGAATGGGAAGAGGGGCAGGAAGGTTGGAAGTCGGGGGGCTTGAGACGAGGACTGTGATCTCCTTAGGGTGCGTGCGTGCGTGCGTGTGTATGTGTATGTGTTTGCAAGAGGTCTGTGATCTCCTGGCCTTTGTGATGGAGATGGGCCCGGCCGGCCTGACCCGATAATGACGCGACGCTCTAATAGCATTCATCCTTTCTGCCGCAAAACTACTCAAGCGGAAAAGAGAGAGAGAATGAAAGGGGGGGGGGACAAGTGTGATGGGGTAGATGTGGGGATGGAGGGGTGTGTACGGAGGAGAGAGGGAAGCAGGAGGAAGGGAGAGGAGAAGAAAAGGAGGAGAGGTTGCTAAGCTATGTTTAAGAAATGACGTGGGGCACAAATCATTTGTAATCTCGGAATCAGGGCTGAGGGAGGAAGGAGGGGGCACCTCCGATGACTGTATGTGTGTGTGTGTGTTTGTGTGTTTTAGAGAAGGGCATTAGGTGCGTGTGTGTAACATTAGCAGTAAATGCACTGTGCCTGTGTCTCCTCTCTCTCTCTTTATCAGTGTATATTTGCTGTGGGCGCTGGAGCATGGAAGGCTTTCAGAACACTAGCCCATAGGGGACAGGACCCTGTGTCCAACACACACACACACACACACAGACAGACAGACGGTTACTTATCATACAGGGTCATTACAGGCCTCTAACTATAGCCCCGGCAATCACTGGTTTATATCAGCGCCCATATTCACCGTATAATACACGGCATCTCGTATCAATAGAGAGCATGGGAATGATGGCAGAGAAGAGGGAGAATGGGAGACAAACAGAAGGTTTTTTTTTTTTATAGAAAGAAAATAATTTATTTTAAAATATATTTTTTTATAACAAGCTCTCTTCATTTTCTCTGTCTGTACTTAGACTAAGACGGGTACTCCTGTAAAACAGCGTGGAGAAGACCAGGGTCGAACCCCTGCCTTCTGCTACAATTGTTCCAGGAAAGGACACTTTGGACATGTGAGTAGCTCACTCAATATTACGTGTAGGTATTTAACTTGCTTTTTTCCTGATCTCTAAAATAAAACCCAGAATTGTGGCATAAGTACATTTGCGGGCACCATTCATAGTATTAAATAGGTTGAGTGTATTTACTATTGCTCTACAAAACAGAAGTAGTTACCAATCTTACCACACACCCAGATTTCTCAAAGGTTTTCCTTGTTTTTGCATGCGGTAAAAGAGCTGTTTAGAGCAAACCCATGTGTTTTGTATCCAGTTTCATCTATTGCGCTTTAACGTCTGTGTCTCCCTTCTGTCTACTTTTATTTTCCTCAGGAGTGTACACAAAAGAGGATGTTCAATGGGGCGTATCCCAGCACCGCTTACATCAACTATTACGACACTGTGGAGGACATCAATCGCAGACATCACAGGATAAAGTTGAAGGTTAAAGGTATGTCTGAGTATGGTTAACACTCCTATGGTATTATGATTGTGCATGTTTGATGTAGCTATTGGCAGAGATGTAACTTTACCTGACTTGGGTTAAATATTGACACTGCTTTTGCGTAACCTGACATTCTTGCATGAGAGAAAAAAGATCAAATAAGTAATTCAAGTTTTTGTTTCGGTTTTCCCCAGAACTGAAGAAAAGTGGCCTGTTCCCTGCCAGTTCTCAGACCCCTCTCACTCCAGGGCCGCCAAAGAAGAAGCAGAAAATCAGCAATCACAAAAACTACCACCAGCCTAACCATACACCTCACCAAAGCTCCAACAACCACAAACCCAGCCCAAGTCACATCTTTTTTAATGGTGACTTTAGGGCCTCAGCACCCAAAACAAATAAGTACAAACAACAGCAAAGCACTGGCAGTGTGAAACCATGGAAACCCAAGAGACCAGTGCCCACCTCGAGAGACCTACCAACTAAACTCATTTTTGATGAAGCAGATGACTTTCCCAGAGGCGGAGGCAAAGGAGAGAACATAGAGAAGAAGAAGAAGAAGAGGAAGACGATGAAGGAAACAAAGCAAACCCCTTCAGTGCCACCAGAAGGACGCAGAGACAGCAGGCCAGACCGTCTCTTTGGGACAGGAGAGATGCAGGGGTCAACGCAAAAGAAAGGAGAGAAGATGAGGAGGAAGGGAAATCGAGCTCGCAGGATTGCTGATAAAAAACTTGCCACACAGATGTACCCAACGGATGAGAACCTGTTTATCATCAAACAGAGGAAACGCAACAGATAGCATCAGTTTGTGTGAGGTGTGAGTGTCAGGGGCTATCAGGGCTGCGATCTTCATGACCAGTACCTATAGTATGTCTTCATAATATTTAGGGATGTGTCAGGCATCTTGTTGACTCAGGTCTCGCTGCAAAACAGTTAAAGTCATCAGTGTTGCTTTAGGGGGTTCACAGGCCTTTTTTATAATTGTAACAAAACATAATTTACATAATATCTGAAAGTAATATGATGCTTCAGCAGTCTGAGTTAGACAAATCAAGTGAATATCTTTCAAAGTTACTGTCTTTTAGTTCAAAATCGCCCCTTTGTTACAATTCTTCCACTACAGTTTAACAGGGAAACAAAAGGAGGGATTCTTGTACTAATAAAACAGTAACCTTGAAAGAGTTCTGCTTCCAGCCTCATATTTGCTTCAGATAAACTATTAATTTAAGAAAAAAAAAAATTGCCAACCTTTCCTTTAATGTTGTTAGTTCCACCTATTTTCTTCTCCTATGACAAGTCAAAATGTCCTGTGAAAAAGATTTTTGTTTCATACTTTTTCACAGTTTCACCTTGTGGTCAGTATGAGAATTACAGTCCCTATTCAAACAGCGGCATCACTTCATGACATTTTCACATCAATCAAGTCCATTTGGTGATGGACACTGTTGTACGAGAACCCAGTTAAGAGTTCATACAGTCAGTGCAGTAATTACTTATGGCAACATGTCATTTCCACAGATCGGAGCATTTTCTGTTAAACAACAGGATACTTAGTTGCATCGACCTACAATGTTTTCAGTAGACTGGTTAAGTAATGTCTAAAATAGGTATATTAATGTCATTGCTATCATATTCTTAGTTTCTGCACATGCAAATTTTGAATAACAAAGACTGCTCTAAAGGAACACGAAGATAATTTCCCAGTGCCTCTGCTATGAACACATAGTTTTAAAGTTGTTGCTGCTGTTTGCAGTTGGAACCAAAGTATGATTAGTTTTAAAAAAAACTTTTGAAAATTGTTGTTTTTCCCATTTAGAACTCAAGGGAAGACTTTTCCTATAACTCAAAATATATAAATACCTCTATTACACATCTTTGATGCAAATCTGCATATAGTCACCTCACCCGTTTTTTGTGATTTGGATAGAGTTTATCACTGCAGCCCTGACGGTATTAACTTTTAACAATCCACTACTGGCTACCTGAAATGTCTGGGATAAATGAAGTTGGAATCTGTTGTGTGATTTATTAGTTCTGTGATTCAGGAAGAGAAATCAGTTGTGTGTTTCATCTAAGAGCTGTTCATACTGGTTTATTCAGTAACTTTACAATGTTACATAATCATTCATGTAATTTAAGTAGATGATCCATTAAATTCATTTGGTTCCATGTCCTAGATGTCTTTTGATACCTTTATTGTCATAAGGTATGTGAGTATCTTTCCTTTTTCAAGTGTCTCATTGGTCGACTACACAAAGACTACAACTGAGAAGAATGATGAGGTGATGCTGGCACAATTGAGCCACCCATTTGATAATATATTAGGAATGCATTCAAAACTACCCAAGTAAAAGTACAATAGTGCTGTTTTTTATATTTTAAAAGTATGAAAGCCCAACTAATTTGACAGTACAGACCCTTTTCTAGAGTTATATAATATATTGCTTATCAGCGGTGCATTGATATGTAAGCAGAATTTTCTGAGTATCTTGTAGTGGTTAGAGGTACAGCTATCAAGTATACTGCAATATTTGTGTTAAAGTAGAAGTATAAGAGTATAAGTATCATAAAATTGACCTAATAATGTCCAGCATTGCAAGATGTTATTGTACTCACCTAGGCTTTAAAAATATCCACCATACTTATGTACTTAATTATTTTTCCAATCACACAAAAATATTCCCCTCTCACAGTTGCACTTTCAACATGTTGAAACAGTCAGCGAAGCCGTCATTCTTAGTAATTGCCAAATTACCAAATTGCTGCAACCCGTGAAGGCAACAGATGAGAAACTCGTGACGCACCACGTCGCCCCGCCTCGCGTCGTTGACGGTCAAGTGGTCACATCTACTGCAGCGTTTTCTGTTTTGGTCTGGAAAAGGCTTCAGGGTGAAGCTATTCATCCCGTACAACCATAGTTAGTGAGCTGGACTGCCTTGACTCGGGCAAAGAAGGGAAATGGATAACGGTTCGTTCACAACCGGTGACAGCAAGCTGGACCAGGCTGTCAGGCAGTGGCTGCAGTATGACAAGGTAAGCTGACAGCTAGCGAGCTAGCTTAATTTGCTGTAGCTCCACTGTCCTGTAACTATGTTGTTAACCAGATACATGAACTGTTACCCGGCGTTACGCAAGTGATTCAGTGATTAAGATGCCATACTAATATCAGTGTTCAACGTTGTATGGTTTATGACATTAGGACAACCAGGAATAATATTTAGCAGTAACTTCAAACACCAGTGAAAAGTAAAACACGACTCACTCCCGGAAATTAACACAAACGTGGCAATAGTGGTACTGTGTGGGTGAAATGATCTTCATAATTCGTCTTCCGTAATTTGCTTGATCAAATAAACCTTATTTTGCTCTCTGGTGCTTTATTTTACGGGTCTTTCTTAATAATTAAAATAAACAAATCCTGGAAATGACTATGTATTTCAATGGGGAAATGGAGACGAGGTGTTGAGTTGGTCCCCTTCCAATCCTAAAAGTAATGTAAATTAATCTGTAGTTTATTCTAGAAAGTATATTAATGAGTTTAGTTGAAGATGCAACATGTCAAATTTGTCTACATGCAAGCAAAAAAATTCAACATATGCAGAGTATTATGTCTCTAATAATTCATAATACACACATAATGAATGAATACTTCAAACTTGGGGGGGGGGAGACAAGGACCACATGCACACAAGCGAGTGAGAGAGACCAGATGAGACGCTAATTCTCCCGGAGGACGAAAATTCAGATCCAGAACATATGGAACGAGGCGAAGAGTGAAAAAGAGGGCAAGGAGGAGAAACTAGGGAAAGAGAGAGGGGGAGAAGAAAAGATAAAACTTTACAATAATCCAGTCTGGACGAATTAGGGTCTCTGCATCCGCTTAACATACATCCGGCCATCTGACCAACACAAACAGACTCATTCATGACCTTAAAGAGACATGGGATGCCACTAATCCGGTCACATTGGAAAAGGGCCCCTGGTTCATTAGTCTTAAGATAATTGCATTAAAGCTGCTCAGCGGCCCATTTGCACATGATGCATCATATAGAGCCTCTTGCTGTATTTATGTAACCAGACTATGGAAATACTTGTGGAAAATAGACGTTCATTCACAACAAAATGCACAAAAGTTGATAAAGAGACCTGTAGACAATCAATATGGAATCGATTCCTGTGTATAACAAAATGTGGGCATGTTTGTCTTCCCCAGAACCCCAAGACGGTGTCAATGGTGCAGGACCTGCTGAAAGAAGGATCGGTGGAGGCTCTGAAGAAATGTTTCTCGTCCAGGATGGAGTTTGGTACAGCAGGTCTGAGAGCAGCCATGGGTCCCGGCATATCCTGTATGAATGACCTCACCATCATCCAGACCACACAGGTTGGCAAATAGATGAACTTGCCACCGTGCATTAAGCTTCGAGTCACACGCAAAGCCAGACACGCACATTGTTAATTCTTGTTTTCTGCCGTTTGAAGCGGTGGAGACTCTCGTGGTCGACGACTGCGCAGCTCGCATTCCGCAGCCTTCTTCTCTTTCATTGTAGGATCTCCTGCTGATTTTTTTTTCACCGACTTTCTGTAGAAGTTTCAAAATGTTTTCCTCTGCACGTTAAACACTCTTCTTCTTTTTCATTTCCCCCTGACAGGGTTTTTGTCACTACCTTGAGGAGAGTTTTGGAAACCTTAAGGAGCGAGGGGTGGTGATTGGTTACGACGCCCGGGCCCACCCTCCCAGCGGGGGCGGCAGCAAGCGCTTCGCCCACCTGGCTGCAGCTGTATTCATCAGCCGAGGTGTCCCTGTCCACCTCTTTTCTGACATCACCCCTACACCCTTTGTGGTAATTACTTGAACTTCTGTCATTTATTCATTGGGGTTGTTTTTGTTGTTTTGTTTTTGTTGCAGTTGCAGATAATGTATAAAAACATAATTTTACTGTTTACTGTCAGGTTTGCTAGTGGAGCAAGTGCCAGAAGCTATAGGGCAAATTCCATTCAAAATGTACACTTCCCGTTTGTATACGGGGGTTACATAACACACATTTGATTCACCAGGTTATACTCGGTTGAAAAACTTGTAATGAGGGCACCGTTCACTTGGACGATGGACTTTGTGTCCATACTACACATGCATATAGAGTCAAGCAGAATAAAGGTATATACAGTGGGTACAGAAAGTATTCAGACCCCTTTAAATTTTTCACTCTTTGTTTTATTGCAGCCATTTGCTAAAATCCAAAAAGTTCATTTTATTCTTTTACTTTACTTTAATGTCACTCAGCACCCCATCTTGACAGAAAAAAAACTAATTTATAAAAAAAAAAAAAAAAACTGAAACATCACATGGTCATAAGTATTAAGACCCTTTGCTGTGACACTCATATTTAACTCACATGCTGTCCATTTCTTCTGATCCTCCTTGAGATGGTTCTACTCCTTCATTGGAGTCCAGCTGTGTTTAATTAAACTGATTGGACT
>JAVQJD010080290.1:0-42812 GCA_036023655.1 Nannoperca australis
ACATTAAGAGAAAAGGCAAAGGGAAAGATGTGGGTGCCTATTAACAAGGATGTGTACCTAGCTGGTCTCATGCAAATATAAGCGGCCTTTAGCTCAAATGGTAAAGCACCCGCTTAGCACACGAGAGTTTTTCATGTTAAACATCTTACGGTGCATTACCGCCACCTGTAAAGAGACGGACAGCGCGTCCAATCAGCAACGACCATAAGAACCCTCCCTTTCCGTTTTCTGTTAACGTGTTTGTGTTTTCATCAAGAGAAAACACAAACAATTGGACCCTCTGGCAAATTTTATACGATTTAGTGAAGTTAAGAATTTGAAGAAATTGCCTTGAAGGTCACCAAGGGGTTTCTTAAATGCCACGATCAGTTGAAATTTAGATATTTATAATAAAAAGTGAAACCCTTGTTTCAGCATTCTGTGAACAAAAATACCCACAAAACTGTTTACGTATGTTATTTCAGTTTGAGTTACAGCACGACATCCTGCCTCGTGGGGTCAATGTGCATTTTGCAATATTTATAATAGATAAGTCAACTAGTTTATGATTGCCTCATCTGGAACGAGTAAATAAATAACCAGTGCAGTCTGTTTTCCAGGACATTTCCAGCTTTTTGGGTGCCAGTGTTTACTGGCAGACTCACCTGCTGACACTATAATGAAGCTGAATACGCATTTAGCTAAAACAGCATTAAAACACAGTGGAGGATCCTGTCTCCTGTGCCTCATTTCAAATGAAAGTAGCCGCACGGCGCAGTGTTGCCAAACATGGACTTTGTTATCACAAACTCCAAGGTTACCCTTCCACTGACCCAGACTAGTTTGTTGTTTTTTTTGTGTGTGTGTGTGTTACTGAGCATCGCTGCTCCTTGAATTACAGGCAATTACCCGGTGAGTAACAGCAGAAAATACTCCTTCAGATCGTGTTACCGCGAGGACATCTGCTCGGTATCAAACAGTATTGTTTGGAACTGAAAGGGTGAAACTCAAACAGATGGACATGTTTTTTCCATTTTGGCGGGCATGAAGGGAAATACTTTATTCCAGTTCAATCCCATATGATGTGAGGATGGCCCTGTTTAGAAAAGCACTGAGGTATTTGTCGACTTCTGACTCCAGCACCGTTATTATTGCTGCTCGCTGCTCATGCTCGCTCACATCATTCCCACAGCACGTTGAGCTCTGCGCCAGCTTCCGAGCCTGTCACATGACTCCAGTTGTGTTGCCTGCGTTCGTGTGGCATGCGGTTTGTAGCCGGAGCAGGGCGTTTGATTTGACAAAATATAGGAAATACTGACACTCTTTTATAGAATTAGGCGTACTTTTTCTGGGAAGTCTGGGAAGACCTCTCAGTTGCCAGGACCTTGCTATTTGGACAACTTGTTAGCTTTGAAGAGAGCTTCAACAGACGCAAAGGGAAGGACTCACTGACACTGTAATGATGACTAAAATGAAAACATTCCTCTTTTTAAGAATCTAGGGTTCGTACTTTCCGCCGCTGACAACTGTCTGTTTCTTGCTGAACTGCACAGAATCTGGCATTTTGCTTCTCAGAAAACCTGTAGAGGCAGTAAAACATGTGAAGGAAGATGGTGGGAAAGTAGACCCACACTGGGCCCATCCCCTTCCCCTTGTACCGCCCTGTGTCAGATCAGTGTCACGTGTCCCGTGTTAGGTAACCGTGGTAGGTATTTTAACCCCTTTTGCGTCATGTTGTATTTCAGATCAGTGATGAGGAGCAGGGGTATGACCTGGACCTTTTCTGCATACCAAAGCACTATGCCTCAGACCTGGAGAGGGTCTACATCCCACATGGACTCATCTTGGACAGGTGGGGCTGTCACACTTTTTAGCACCTTGTGGTAGGATTGTGAAAATGGGATGAATTGTCAGGGTCAACTGAAAGGTGGGTTGTCTGAATGACTTTACAAAAGCCATGTTAGACTTGAAGATGTTGTATTAAATTATGTTTAGTAAGTGATCATATGTTTTCCCCAGTGGCTTCAAAAAAGCCTTTAATTGTCAAGACAACATGCATCAAATGTCCGTTGAAAATGTAATTCCTATTTTTCTGTTTCTGTTTGCAGATGTGGGATTTAATGATTAATGAAGATGTCCTTTGTTTTTGTTAGTTTCATTAATCATTTCTCTTTTCTGGATCTCTGGGTTTATTATACTTGGGCGTGCTTTAGAAATGAAACTTATGCCCGCTGACACAAACAGAAAAGAACCGGGATCTGCTGCTGACTGTAGCAGAAAACTAAGCAGACTATTCTCTCTCTCTCTCTCTGTCTCTCTCTCTCTGCCCCCTCCCTCCCATGTGACCCAGGACAGAGAGACTGGCCAGAGAGATCATGAAGGAAATGGGGGGCCACCACATCGTGGCCCTCTGTGTGCTCAAAGGGGGTTACAAGTTCTTTGCAGACCTGCTGGACTACATCAAGGCCCTGAACAGGAACAGCGACCGCTCCATCCCAATGACAGTGGACTTCATTCGCCTCAAGAGCTATTGTGTAATCTACCACTTTTCCTCTTCATTTTTTTGTATCATTTAATATGTTGCTCTATTGATGATAATTTATTTATATTTCTTTAGATTTCATATTGTTTTATTTACGTATGTACAGGTTTGAGTGCTTAAAGGTGCCCTGTGAAGCTTTTGAGCACAGGTAGCACGACGGAGCGCTTCCCCTAGTTGTTTGTATCGCGTGCGTGCGTGTGTGTGTGTGTGTGAGAGCATGAGGGCAATGCAGTGCACACACTTGCTGAAAGTTTAAGGCTTTTCCACTGACCATAAATTGGTGGCGCTAATTAGAAACATAGCAATGTGCCAGCAAAGGCTAGAAAGAAAAGGACTTCAAGCTATATATATATATATATATATATATATATATATATATTGTTTAGGCACAGTTGAAATTGCACGTAAAACCGGCGGGAAACACTGAACGTAAACATTATTTTGTTTACTGGATTTGAACATTATAATGTACAACTATCATAATAAAATATGCAACAAGTTTAGCTACTATTTAAAAATCAACCATGTTAGTTGTGTTCCCTGACACACTTGTTGAACTTGTACAACATATAATATCCATGTCCTCCTTGTCCTCGCAGAACGACCAGTCAACGGGTGAAATCAAAGTAATTGGCGGAGACGACCTGTCTACATTGACGGGCAAGGTGAGATGAATGGAGGGCAGCATTATTATGACTGAAACTATCTTTGATGACACTGGGATCAACATTAATTATAATACTATTGAACTTAAAACGTTATGAACCTGAAAAGAGAAAGAAAGCTTGCTGCTCTTGGTGTCTTCGCAACATGAACAGACTTTTTAAATGAACATTCACTGATAGTGATGATGATGATTGTGCTACACTTGAGCAAACACAGAGCTTCCATGTAATGATTTAGGCTCATTTGCTGGACTGTTTGTCTGACAGGTGTGGTCACGTGATTGTCTGTAGGACACATTACTCTTGCCACATTACCAGTCCACTGCTTTTCACTAAAACAATTTTCTTTCCCCACAGAATGTCTTGATTGTGGAGGTACGTTCTGCTGTTTTCTTTTACACTAAACTAAAGACTAAAGTTTTCTATTCCAAGATCGCTAATAAGAGCTTCTCTCACGCTGTGTTTGAAGGATATTATCGACACAGGGAAGACAATGAAGACATTATTGCAACTCCTCAAACAGTACAATCCCAAAATGGTTAAAGTAGCAAGGTAATGTTTATCCCTTCAAAGCTGCCTTTGTTTCTTATCAGTTGTTCATGCAGCTATAAAGTATTTTGATTGATGATCAACTTCTGTCCATAGTTTGTTGGTGAAGAGAACACCAAGAAGTGTCGGCTACCGACCAGACTGTGAGTTCAAGACAATAAGTGTTTTTTAGCAGGCTGCTTGTGTCCTGTATGTTACACAGTAGGGTCAATAGACTATGAATTGTGCTTTATGAATGAAGCTTTGCACATGTTCGTTACTACAATGACGAGTAACTGACTGATTCACACGTTTCTTTCAGTTGTAGGATTCGAGGTCCCTGACAAATTTGTGGTGGGATACGCACTAGACTACAACGAGTACTTTAGAGATCTAAATGTAAGTATTTGGGACAGATAAGGAGTATATTGTCAAGTAGCTTAAGCACAGTTTGTACCTGTGTGTTACTGTTGCGTCTAACCAGGTTAATCATCATCATTTTCTGTTTCAGCATATCTGCGTCATTAGTGAAACCGGGAAGGAGAAGTACAAGGCATGAAGAGGGTTCAATTTTGATTGTATGGTCTTTTCCTTTTTTGAGTTTCATTTTATATTTGATTACTTTGTACTCAGGCTGCTCAGGGTCCCTGAGGATACACTGATTGAGTGATAATCCTTACAGTTGCATTGTCTGTCAACTTTTGAAAAAATGAATTGCCTTTGATGGAACCCTGTCTGGGTTAAACTGCAGCTGCAGCCCAGCTTCACTTCAAATTAGTATAAAACGTCTGTGGCCCAACACTGATATTAATTATTTTTTTAACCAATGTAGTAATTTATTCAGAGCAATGCTGCTCAACATGTGACAACCTCCTATTTAATATAATACTGATTTAATTGTAATTCTATTTTTACCTGAAACAATCAGTAGCTGTTTTGTGTGCGCTTTTAAAGAGGATGTTACTTTTTCTTGAAATCTATGTATATTATGTTACTGTGTCGCATGATAAGATGCATTCTGTAGTAACACGAGTGCTGGCTGCTGTCCCTAATTTAACACATGGGTACGCTGAAAAAGAAATATCTGCTCATTTATGACATCTTTGCCTGAACAGAGCATCCATGCATCCAATTTATTTGTGTAACATAAAAGACAGATCCTCTTTATGCTGAGCAAATCAGATATTTGTTTTTTTAAAATTCCTATTGTATGAAATGCTTTCACTCGATTGTACCACCGCTGTAAACCAGTGTCGACTGAATTTTGCAGTACCAGCCATTAAATGTTCACACCCCTGCTGTGACTAGTGAATTTGTATACGATATAACACCAAATACTGGGTAAATTGAAATACATTCTGTCCAAATGATAGTGAAAATAAGGTGAAATGCAGATAAGATAAATGACTTCCCCGAACAAAGTATTTAGTGATGTGGTATGCATCATGTCTAGGAGCTAACAGAACTCCCAGCTTTCTAGGAATCACATAAGATGAGTCTGGACTTGTTCGGTCTGAAGTTACTGTGAAGATCATTAATGTTTGATTTGTTGTCGTCTGACTTTGAACTTCAAGCTGCCGATCTGGTCAGTTATGGCCAAAGAAAGGATTACAATGTTTTATTTTAATTTCTTGATTTTCTAAGTCATTGCATTCATTTGGTCAAAGCTTGATAAATGCCTAGATTTGCTTGGTTTAATCTGATTCATGTTAAATCAATACTTTGGGTTTAAGGCTAGTCAAAATGACACACTGGAGACTACCAAAAACTAGTATGATAATAATTAACATGAAGTTATTTGAGGCCAGTGTGACAACAGGAACAGTGGAGTGTTTGGCTCTTGTCATTATCTCGTGAAAACAAAATCCTCCATAACAAATCATACACCCATCCTCCCCGAGTTATCAGCATCGGGCCTCCTGCGGGCAAAGATGTCAGGGGATCAGGTAAAAACAAGAACTTCCTCTTTCTTTTTTATGCACATAAAATATGTGATTCTACTCAAGTGTGAGGGGACATTTCACCACACACATTGCAGACACTTTATCCAGCAAACCGAAAGGATGCAGTCCGCCACATTGTGCCTGAGCACGCCGAGCAAATGAAGCAATGTAATTGGACGAGTCTGCTAACGTTAAAAGGGGCGGAAAGTTAGCTGCCAGCAGTTAGCATTAGCTCCCGTGTGATCACCTGGGATGTGGTTCATCTTTTGGCGGCGCTTTGCAGAATCGAAAAAGCTAAATTGAAGAGCGTCTACTACTATTTACAACAGGCACTGTTTAGTTTGCTTCTGGAAGGCGTGGTAGCTATAAGACTGAAGGATAGGAGCATTTATTGTAATGATGACCAGGCCCCTCTCTCTCTGTGGACATGGCATTGTGGCTATTGGCGCTAATGCTAACTTAGCTAGTTAGCCTACCGGGCTTGGTAGCTGGACAGTTGGTTGTGGCTAGCTAGCTAGCTAGCAGCAACACTAGCTTAAATTAGCTAGCTACGATGTGCTAGCTGGAAGATAGACTCGCGTTAAATGAGAATCACTTAACAACAACAGCAGCGTCGTCAGATTAACGTGACCTACATTAATTTTGCAGTAAAAAGTAAGAAACTACTCAATTTGACTTAACGGTGGCGGATTTAACGCGCTAACGGGCAGTGGGAAGTTTTAACAGGCTGCTGCTTTGCACCGGCTGTATAACGGGCCGGTGGCTAACAGTTGCCAAGCATTGTGCAGTATGTAGCCGTGGTATGCTAACCATCCATCAGGGAAGTTGGTGACTGGTCGTAACGTTACTTGCAACGTTAGCACAGGCCGGTTATTGCTGACCATATAGTTGTGATGGGAAAGAATTGTAGAGATACGAGTTGTTGGGATTTATAGCCAGCGTTTTAAAGTTGCTTTCAACACAGGAGTTAAGTTACAGAGACACGACTGGGCCTCCGCTCGTTGCTGTGGGGTTTGATTACATTACGTTAGCTAACTTAAGTTTGTTTCACGTCAGCTCAGTTTGCGTGATGTTTGATGAGGTTTCTTAAAAGCATGTAAAGTTTGAAGAGCAACAATGTAACATCACTGAGTTGAAAGTGGCCATTTTCTCCTCCAAGTTCATGAATTGGTGAAGGCAGCAATTAGCTAGCAAAATGAACAACTCGGGAGTCTTTCCACAAGAAAAGATGGAGCTGGATCTGGAAATCCCATCTTCGTTGGTTCAGAGCGATGGACACTTGAGAAGATCCAACAGTGCACCCATGATAAATGGCTTAAGGTTCTACAATATGACATAGTTACAATAATTTACTGCATAATCTTTCAGTGAACTGTTTGTCCTGTTTCATACACATTGAAGTAACATTACACTGACCTCATGGGTATAAGACACGTGACATGTGGTTGCTTGGTGTCATTTCAGTGATAACTCTCAGGTGTTCCAGAGAGAGGTCCTGCGTAGCCGGAGAAATAGCACTACAGTTGTCAACAGGCCCAACATGGTACAATACTTTTATTAAACACACAGTATTTACTCAAGTCATTTGTCTGAATTATTCAGTATTGAATGTTCTCCTTTTTGCACACGTTCTTTTTTACAGGTCCCTTCTTCACCTATTCGCGTCCCCAGCACCAGACTTCACCAGATCAAACAAGTAAGAAAAGGTGCCGTTGTTTTCGACATGTTGGGAGATGTTCCGTGATGGAAAGGCGCATGTCTGAACACTGTCTGTCTCTCGAGCCATAGGCAGTGATGGTGTCCAAAAAACATGCTAGAGTAACACTTTGGGGTTTACAGGACCGTCGATCTCACAGAGTTGATCATTCGGTAGTATCAGACTCCAACAGGAAATGGTGTCATCTGCTGGCTGGATGTAATTACCATGAGGGAAATGAAAGTTCAGTTTTAGCTTTTGAGATCAGAGAAAGCTTGTACCTTTTTATTGTGCAAGTCTGAATTAGGCCTGACAGCAAGTTAAATGATTTGTGTTGGAAAACTAAGATTTAAGAAAGTATTTAAGATTCTAAAACCATTAACCCCCTCTATGCTCTTGCAGGAAGAGGGTGTAGATGTGATGAACAGAGAAACTGCTCATGAGCGGTAAGCTGCGTATTCATGAATGCAGTCGGGGGATGAAGAGGAGTGATAATGCATCGACTTATTCTTCGCTTTCTCTTCTTGTACACACAGGGAAGTTCAAGCTGCCATGCAGATCAGCCAGTCCTGGGAAGAAAGCCTTAATCTGGTAACTACATCTTGTCTAACCTCTGTTAGAAGTGAACCACCATGGTAGTACCGAAAAGTTAAACCTGAAGTCATCCCGCTTCGTAGTACAGGCCTCTGTTGTTCCCGTTGCATGTTTTGGCCACAGGCCGGTGTTGACCTCTCTTTCTGTAGAGTGGACAAGTACAAACATGCTAGATTAACAGTCTGGGAGTTGACAGGGCCACCAGTCTTTCGAGGTCAGACTGAGTTGGTAGTATAATGCTCCCACACTCCTTTTTTATTTTATGAGATGTAGTACCTCACTGCGTTGCACTGCAGAGATGTGGTGTTCGATGAATGACTGCCGATATGTTTTGGTAACTGTTCCATCTTTAGAGTGACAACGATGAGAAGTCGGCGTCTTCGTCTCCGAAACGCGTCGACTTTGTGCCGGTGTCGCCTGCTCCGTCCCCAACCAGAGGGATAGGAAAGAAGGTACGTCTGACGCCTCGGTGTGTTTACATGCACACAACCTGATTAAGAAAGTAACCAGCTGATGCTAACAGTTAAAGCATTTTCATGGTTTGCGGTAACCTAATTGTTCCTAACGACTCACAATCAGACGAATGAATGGACGTCTGTGTGGCAGCCTGCAAGGAGCAACTTATTGGCAACAGAAACCCAAACTCTGTTTCTGTTGAGCGGTTTTTTGGGGGTGAATGCCTTTCTTTTAGTTTGCTGCAGCGTCAAATAAATAGATTTTCATTTATTGCAAGTCACATCATTATTTGGGTATTGAAGTACTTTTGATTAATTCCCTTTTTTTTGTTTATACATACCGCAGCACTTCACTTTGACCTTTTTAAACACAAAATGAACAATAATGAGAGTTTTGGCTTTATCTGGTATCGATCACATTATTAATGTGCACATTGTACGCTGATGTGTGTTTTAACTTCATCATCTTGTCTGTCTTCTGTTTTGCTTCCTGGCGAGCAGCAGTGTTTCTCCCCTTCACTACAAATCCTTGTGAGCAGCAACGGCCTAACACCGAGCCCCATACCCAGCCCAACGCGCCGCTTCAGGTGAGCACCATGTCTTTGTGGAATAACTGCAGCAAATAACCTAATAATCTACCACTATAACGTTATCATCATTCTAAATGAACATATTTAACATCTATCAACTGCTTGCTGCGAGACTAAAGTAGCACCTGGTGGCATAAAATAGGTTTCCTTTTGTCCGTCTTAGTAGAGAAAAACAGTTTCTCTGCACGATTATTTATTGCCGTAACTTTTTAGATGTCTGTCCGTTCTGTGTGTGACAAATCTTAAGGTGTCAGATTTTGTGCAGGTGCATCTGACACCTGTTGCACTTCACACTGTACGGGTTTGACAAAGCGCGTGTGTGTTCGTGTTCTCTGTGCACTTTAGCCGACGCAGTCAAAGCCCGATCAACTGCATCAGAGCCAGCATACTTGGACCAATGAAACGCAAAGGTGAGCTTCCGGACACACCTTCTTGTTTTTTTTTTTTTTTTGTTTTTTTTTTATGTTTTAAATCTTCCCACACACTTAACTTAAATAGACGCAATTTGTTTTAAATTAAAGGCATTATGTTCAGACTAAAGATTGTTGAAAGCAAAAAGGGAATATTGACTGTATAATGTAAACGGGGAGTAACTACTGTATTAAAGCCAATTCAAAAGACACACATCTGATGTAAGTGCAGCCTATAGACCTCACTCGTCTATCTGAACATCTTTACATGTTTCCTTTCTTTGGATTTAGTCACATTCTGTGTGTAATTCTTAAATGTAACAACTGGAGATAACTTAAAACTGCAATAAAACAGTCCCTCTGTAGACGAGCCACAGAGTGTGAGTCAGACAGTGAACAGGATGCAGTGCAGGTGTCTGTAAGACTGCACTTTTTTTTTGTTTCAGTATGACTTACAGCTTTGTAAATGTCAGGGTTCCTTGTCTCTGCAGGTGAGATGGAGACAGAGAGTCAGCCCAAGAGGCTCTTCCAGGGAACCACCACCATGCTGTCCTCTGATGTCTCCAACCTGTCAGATCTCAGCTCCTGGTAAGACTTGATGTCAGAACGACAAAACGTTTGTATAATGACACTCCTGTTGAATGCTCAGGTAAGCGGACACCCACATTGTGACTTGAGGAGTTATTTAAGATGTTTTGTAAGTTGTGTGGTCGAATTTAAATGTAATATACAGAGTTTTCAAGTTGTATTAGTCAGCATTGCTTTAAAGTAATATTTAGATTTTCTAAAGAGAAGATGCTACAGTAAATGGAATCAAATGTGAGGAACGCTCTCCTCAGAGTGAAGGTATAGACTGTAATACAGCAGGTGGTTGTCACCGTTACGACAGCCCTGCAAGTCGAAGGGCGTTTTCACACCTAACCCGTTTGGTTCGGTTAAAACACAAACTTACCGAACTCGCCTTTTTCTTTCAGCCACTCTCCAGATCTGCTGGACGGCAGCCTCAGCAGCGTCGGCTCCTCCACCGACTCGCCCGGCAAAATGGAGGGGGTGTCGCCCTCCTCGTCCAGCAACTCGCCCTTCGCTTCCCTCCAGGATTTGTCCCCAAAGTGAGCGCGGGATGGCAAGAGACGCACTATATAAAGGACTGGTGCCAAAAAGCCTCTCTCCAGGGGTCAAGTCTCCTTCTCGGACCCTCCACCTCACCACCGCCTCGGTTCGGTTGTGTGTTTCTGAGCGGCCGTTTGTCTCCCGGCTACATTTTTGGAGGGGGTGGATGTGTTGTAAATTGAGGAAATGAAAGCCATGGTTGAGTTTTTGCCTAGTGAAACTAGGAATGACTGAAGACACTGAGCACCAGCTGCTAGTAGAGGATGTTGGATGGTGCTCGGCTGCATAGTGATGCTGCGTTTGAGTGTCTGCTTCAGATCTGTCCTACCAGTTCCCCTCACCGGAGAGAGACACTGAGCACTGGACAACAGAAAAATCAAAAAACGTAACTTTTCCCAATTTTCGTGCTGGAAAATGTCTGTCCACTGGCCTCCGTATGTACGCAGTCTGCAGATTTTTGTAAGAAAAGACTTTAACTTATTGTTTTCCTGCTTTTGTTAGAAATTATGTACATATAAACCGTGTCGGATGTCGTACATAGTTTTTAAGGTTGTGACTGGCTGTGAGGTGAATGTGGGCACAGGTCTTCAGCGGCAAAAGTTTTCTTTGTAAAGGAACAAACTACTATCTGGGCTGCAAATATGGAAATTTGGAGAACTGTTATACTGTAAGATATTATGTTTTCACCAGATCTTAATATTTTTATGATGGAGGTTGTGAACTGTGGTGAATTTGTATGTTTTCAGTTGGACTTTTAAGCCCCCTTCCCCACGACTTGCTGCAGCTTTAATTGTCTATGAGCAATTAATTCACCATGATGGTCGTCGCTGTCGGGCTTTCAACACTAAAGGTTGCTCTGTGTCCTTGTGTTCTTGTTGGGATGTTTGGGGTTTTTTTTGCAGA
This sequence comes from Nannoperca australis, assembly GCA_036023655.1. NCBI lineage: Eukaryota > Metazoa > Chordata > Actinopteri > Centrarchiformes > Percichthyidae > Nannoperca > Nannoperca australis. Next base: position 11,416 of record JAVQJD010080290.1, read on the forward strand.
TGAGCAGACTGTACAAATGATTCAGTTTTCTTTATTTTGGGGAAATGCTTTTATTTATGGCAAAACATGTTTATTAAAAAAAAGTGGATGGTGATAGGTTTCAACCCCCAGTGAAAGTAAACCATTTGTGTTGTCATTTACACCCACTGGGCTGCGGGACTGTGTAGCAAAATCAAAATGGCCAATCACAATGAGTGATGTTTCTGCTGTGGTTACATTTTTATTAAAAGCTTTTTTGCACAGGACACTCGATCCTGTGACGTTTGAACCTGCGTGAAAGCAGGTGGAAGTAAACCAGACTTGCTCTTTAAAAGATGCGTGTACAGTATGTAGAGTTGAAGCCTGTCCTGTGATGTTTGCACCTGAATTTGCTTTCAGCTGTCGTGCAACTTCCACGTCAGAACCCCTTCGTTGCTCTGTAGCCTTCAATGTGTACGTCCAAAAAGAAGTGATTGTAAATCACTTTATGGAAGGGTGTCCTTTTAATTTAAAGAAGAGGTTGGTTGCAGTTTGTTTACTGAATGTCTTTTTGTTTTTGTTTTTCTTGATGCAAATAAGAAAGTGGATACGTCTTCAGCTCGCCCTGCTGTCAAGATCCTTTCTCCTGTCATCTTATGAAGCGTTCGGGGCATGCATTTAGCAAATAATCTTATACCATACTGTATGTCTAATGGAGAGCGTGTAATCTGCCAAACTGGCGAACACCATGCCTGTGCTTGTGTCTTCCGGATATCAGGACTAAATAAATTATTTCTTTATTATGTGTGCGAGGCTGAATATTTCAAGAGGAATCTTTCTTGTATGAAGCACTAAAACGCAGAATAATCTAACATATGTGCTGCTGTGGAACCAAATGGTATGCAGCCACTGTGATCATTTTCATTAACCTTTTATTGTCATGTGCTCTGCACCCTCCTGACCCAGAAGAACTTGATTTGATCTACGAACATCATACCAGACCGCTGTTTGGAGACTTTATTAAATGGATGGAGCATTGATATAATACGACGAACAAAACTTTGTCTTCAAAAGCTCTTTCCTTTGGTGACATGTAAAAGTATCTTATAATTAAAAAAAAGGCATTCAGATAAGGTACCCACACATGCAAATAACTGCATTTAGTCCTCAAAGACAACTCTATAAATGCTTTAAAACATCAATATAATGATGGTTACAGGTGAAACCATAAGATTTGAATGGCTTTATATACATGTATCATGTTAGCATGTAGATTCCTTCACACTGGAGTTAACCACATTCAGTTACATAATGGCAATAGTAATACAGACACGGGGAACACGAAGCCAGACAACACTTTAAATGGCCTCGTGTTTCTTCACAGGCCCCTCACACCTCCAACACACCGGAGCTCTCGTTCAGCTTTGTGTCAAATGATGTATTAACACAAATATGTCGATTTGAAAAGAAGTCTGCTGAAAATGTATGTGTACCAGAGGGGTGGGGTGATTTCAGTGAGTCCCCCCACCCCACACCACCACCCCCACCCTGCTGTCAGCATAGCAGTGCCTCTGGTGTGAGAATGTCCTCTCCCTCCCCTCAGCTCACAGCACTTCATGTGCGTAGGATGACCATTGTAAGAAGACCTGAAACAAGCAGCAGGACATTAGTTATACTTCCGCGCTTACTCTTTCAACACTGTGATTTCAGAAATAAGAGCAAAAGGGATTTTTAACACACTACACGTCCTCATTCTGCCAAGAGCACACGTATGGACTTACCGAGTACATAAGCAGCTACAAGTTTCTTGTTAACACTTAAGTGGAGGTAGACAGGCACAGTAGATTCTTGCTCCCCCAGGGTTGGGAGCATCAGGGCGGCCATGCACACCAGCCCAAGCAGCACCGTCAGCAGACTGGGGCCCCCGGCGACAGGACGGCTCTCTGACAGACGAGCACACACACACACACACACACACACACACACACACACACACACACAAGCTGCGATCAGAGGCATCACTCAGAACTGATTAACAAGTGATTTAAAGTATGTAAACATGAAATGACCACAACCAACTGACGTTAAATGAGTGATTACCTGTTTTGTTTCATATTTAAAACTGGTATCAGTGAATAGACACACAGTATACACCCACCTGTCTTGCAACAAGATCAAATGTGAATCTAGAGATAATTACAGCCTTTACATTATTGTGTTATTAATGTCATAGTATGTCTAAGACATATTGCTTCTCTTTATACTAGATAAGACTGGTAGACAGATATGATAGTCAGAGGCCACAGGAAGCACTGTCCTGTAAAAGGTCAACATATTTGAGTTTATGAGCATTTGGCTCCATCTAGTGGTAGCGCCACATGACGCCCCTTCATCCTACCGGTCTGAAATGCAGTCTGTTCAAAGAACTCGCTGTCTGCAAACTGCTCTTTGATTCTGCGCTCCTCGTCTTGGGGCCGGGGGCTGGGCGGCTCCTGCGAGGCCGACGGGCGGAGCGTAGCCGTCACCTCTTTGCGACCCAGGGCTTTACGTTGACTCTGCTCCGACACCTGAAGTCGGAACTTGTCATACACCCCATAGTGGCATGCTCGCACATCCCTGTGCCTGATCACTCTGTGTGGATGGATGGGAAAGTCAGCTGTCATAACAACCATCTGACTCAAAACATGCAGTCCAAGCCCAACAAACCTACAGGTTCATTTTAAGAAAAGTAAACAAGTAACAAAAAAGACATGAACAACAAGAAATGTAGCTGCATGAAACTGCATGAATAAATATAGATGGTCCTACACACTAAAACAAACTTACATGTCAACACAACACTGTGGCTTGACAGCTCCGGTGGCATCCACCACAGTGTACTTGTTTGGCGCTGTGCACAGCACTAATACAAAGAGAAAGAACACACAGATTATTGAGAAAATCAGCAGTAATAACAAAAAGGATACGATAGTGTTTCACTCTGCCGACTGACCTTTAAACTTGAGGGCGAACTCATAGGGGTTGTAGAGGGTGAGCACCTGCTTGTGAGACGTCTGCTCATCTGCGTAGAAGACGAGCTCAGTGGGGAACACGAACACGGGAAGGCTTCCTTCCACCAGCTCAGGCTGTCGATGCTGCTGCTGCTGCATTGGCTCCAGCTGAGCTCTTCCCCTTCCCCGTCCACGGTCTGCCTAGGCCCCCCCCCACCCTTCTCCACAAACTATCAAGCGGTGTAATCTCCCTTTAGTGGAAATGGCACTTCCCGCTCTCATTGCCTCAGGGCCATGGCACGGTACTGTGAAGAGACACAGGTGATGAATACTGACATACACTCAAGTTTGAACCACAGCCCAACTGCTACTGGGTTTTTGAGACCAGTAACAATATCAATATTATATATATATCATATATTAAAAAATATGGCTAAAAAACAGTATGTTAGCAAGTGATGATAAACTATGTAATGCAGACAGTTTCCAACTCACCTTAAATATATCTTTGGCATTTCAGCACTTAATTTGTTATTGACCGGCATCTACACTCACCGGCCACTTTATTCGGGACACCTCTCTTGTACCGGGTTGGACCCCCTTTTGCCTTCACACGTGCCTTAATTTTTCGTGGTTTATATTCCAACAAGGTGCTGTAAACATTCCTCAGAGACTGTTGTCTGTATTGACATGATAGCATCACGCAGCTGCTGCAGTTTCGTCAGCTGCACATCCATGATGGCCGTTCCACCACATCCCAAAGGTGCTTTATCGGATTGAGATCTGGTGACTGCGGAGGCCATTTGAGTGCAGTGCTTTCACCGTCATGTTCAAGAAAGCAGTTTGAGATGATTTGAGCTTTGTGACATGGAGCGTTATCCTGCTGGTAGTAGCCATCAGTAGATGGTATAAAGGGATGGACACGGTCAGAAACAATACTCAGGAAAGCTGTGGTGTTTAAACGATGCTCAGTTGGTACTGAGGGGCCCAAAGTGTGCCAAGAAAATATCCCCCACAGCATTACACCAGCAGCAGCAGCCTGAACCGTTGACACAAGGCAGGATGGATCCTTGCTTTCATGTTGTTTATACTAAATTCTGACCCGACCATCCGAATGTCGCAGCAGAAATCGACTCATCAGACCAGAGGTTTTTCCAATCTTCCATTGTCCAATTTTGGTGAGCCCGTGCAACTGCAGCCTCAGTTTCCTGTTCTTAGCTGACAGGAAGGGCAGCCGATGTGGTCTTCTGCTGCTGTAGCCCGTCTACTTCAAAGTTGCACTTAACAAGTGGCTATTTGCGTCACCGTTGCCTTTCTATCAGCTCAAACCAGTCTGGCCATTCTCCTCTCACCTCTGTTATCAAAAAGGCATCTGGATATTTCCTCTTTTTCTGACCGCTCTCTGTAAACCCTAGAGATGGTTGTGCATGAAAAATCGCTGTAGATCAGCAGTTTCTGAAATACTCAGACCAGCCTGTCTGGCAGCAACAACCATGTTCAAAGTCACTGAAATCTCCTCTCTTCTCCATTCTGATGCTCGGTCTGAACTTCAGCAGATTGTCTTGACCACGTCTACATGCACTGAGTAACTGCCATGTGATTGGCTGATTAGACATTTGCGTTAAAGAGCAGTTGAACAGGTGTACCTAATAAAGTGGCCGGTCAGTGTATAATGATAGTCTTATATCTGTAATAAGTTACTATAAGCTGATATATCAGCCTGGCTGATCTATTGATCTAGCTCTGGTTTAAACTATTAAGAAGTTACACCTAATACATTAAAATATAGCTTATGCAAGATAATTCAAAATAGAATTAACTCTGAAAGAGACCATTCTTAAGGAAACTGTGCTTTTAATTGTGAACACTTCTCTATTTTAACTTTGAATGCAGGAGTTTAATGGCAGTATAGTTTTATATACAGTTTTTTATTACAAATCACAACTTTGCTTCAAGGGGCTTCACCATCTGTACAGCATATAGCACCCTCTGACACCAACGTATTAAAGTTTAATTTAACTTTATTCAACAAGGCAAACTGTATTAAGTGAACTCCATGTGGCTGGTCACGTGTTTGTGTGTTTACATGGTTACGGTAGAGCTCGAGACCAGGCTCGTGGTGTCGCAACATTTTCTTTACGCATACAAATCACGATTAATTCGTGATATTTATACTTGTTTATTTATAGTAGGGTTTATTTACTATCTGAGGTCCATTGATTAACGATTAAGCTATCTAGTCAACTTTATATTCGTGTTTAGATTATATGTAAGTATAACATGTAAGCTGCCTTGAAACTGCAGTGTAATCCTTGGGTGACAACGTAAACAGACACAAGAAAGTAGGTCTTTATGCAAAGATGCTGGTTATAAAATAACCGGCAGGTTGGTTTTGAAAGATTCTACCATACCTATAGTTAATCTCCAACTGAACCCTACTGTTTGACAGTATTTGCTTGCTTACGACACTGTAATAACACATCGTTATAATGTAATGCTAACGCTGTTCAGTAGTATTCACGTCGGCTAGCGTTAGCCGAGCAGAAGAACCCCAGATGTTAGCTTGTTAACGTTGTCTACACGCAGTGTCAGTACAGAAAATACAATAAAGACTTGTTTTATTTCAAGGAAGGGACTTTACCTTGTTGTCAGCACACGGGTTCGTATAACGTTAGTGCTACCACCAGGGTTTTGTGCTTCTGATCCCACCCTGTTGTTGTTGTTTCACCCGTGCCTTTTTTTCTTTGTCAATAATATACTGCAGACCTCGCAGTGCATGCTGGGATGGCGGAGGGCGAAAGAGAACGTGCAAGACGTCAACAAAGCGGACGTAAAGATGATCCACGCAGGGAGTGTGTATGTTTACAACTTCCCTTGTCCTAAAGTATGTAAAAAGGTGTATAAACGCCCTAAACCACGCAAATCCTGTCATATTTCCCGAATACTTTCAGGTATTAACTGTTCTAAATCGATACATCTTGATAATTATATAAAGTAGCTACTTTATGATTAACTACTGAAGTGCATTGTTTTTTGCAGTGTTTCACCACGATGATCACGAATGGATATCATTGTTTAAGGGACCTTTTCACCTCGCACGAACAGAAAAAAAAGTAAAAGCCTTAAATACATATTCAGAGTCAAGTTGATGTTGAATTATGTGCTCTTATATATACTTGATTTATCATTCCGAAAAATCATGTTTGCCATCCAGCCAACCCGTTTTTCAGCGGCAGCAAAGGAAAAAACCGCGTGCAATGGTTAAAAGCGCTTTGCTATGCAGTGCATACAACACCTACTACTATGACTTTTCACTGACCTCTAAATCTCTTAAGTATTTTTTTCGAATCTGTTTTATTATAGCCTGAGCTTATAATAAATATAAGTTTGTGGTTATATGTGATTTAATGGTAAGGTATTTGATAAAATGTTAAAAGAACACCAAGAAAAACGTAACAGCGATGCTGCTCTCAAGTACTGTCGGAATTATTAAAACTCTGAGAGGACATGGAGAACAGGCGGTACTTTATAGTTTTAGATACATGGTAGTGAAAGGGACTTTCTCCACTTACAATATGATATGTTTTTGGTTGTCTGTTTGAATATTTATATTTGTGCATGTTTTATCTCAGTTTTCGTTTTTAACGTACTTTCACCTGATTCTGCCATTGCAGCACAAAATGCATACACAATAAGTATAATTTGAGTTGATTCATGGACTTAAACAATGGTCGCCTGATATATTTTATAATTATAAAAATGGAATTGATTAGGCGATGTTAACTCCACGTGTTCTTGTTATGTTGTGTTTTAGAGTCAGAAGGACGGACCTTTGGCGACGCCCTGAACGCAACGAGAAAGTGACGACAGAGAGAATCAGAGAAAGAGAAAGGTTGTGTGTGTGTGTGTGTTGGGGGGGATTGGCAAGAAATGTCAGGCCTACAACGATCTATACAGCTACAACTATCAATTGCATGGTTTGAGACACATAGGCTACTTGGTGATAATGATCAATTGCCGTATACACAACCAGCCATTGGTCATTAGTTCACATTTTTGAATATCCACCCGTTTACCATACGTACAATTGACACGGCAAACTGATGTATACGCGACGAGACATCTCGACCTCATTATATATTTATATATGTTAGGGGGCGTGGTCAACAAAATCGGGCTCGGCCAATGGCGTCGCAGTGGAGGAAGCGGGGCGTTCCATTCGGTTAGGAGCAGAAGTTGAACAGCGCGAGCTGAGACAGAGCTCTAGAAAGGCAGATAGAGAGGGAGCAGAGGCAACGGCCCTCTTCTGGAGGGGGGGCTTATTATAACAAATATATACACACATGTGTGGACTGTTTGGCCGCACGATAGGTCATATGTGGGTAACAGTTATTTTAGAAAAGCATACAACCGCGGCTTTACATTTAAAATGCCTATTTTACTTTTCCTGTTAGACACGTCCGCCTCTATGAATCAGCGCACTTATTTGGGTACGACGTATCTGGACGTTGCTAAAGGCGCGGTTGAGGTCTTTATGAAGGTAAAGAATGATTTTACCCCGACTTTTTTCCAGCAAGAATGCACCTTTGGTAGAGCTTAGGGTTCCTTGGGCAAGACTGGTCGAAATTAATATATGTTGTTTTGGTTTTCTTTTTTGACAGCTGCGTGCCCGAGACCCGGCTAGTAGAGGCGACAGGTACATGCTAGTTACATTCGATGATCCACCATACGGAGTAAAGGTAATTAGCAACTGATACAATTTTTACATTTGACAAGTCGGACGTATTTTTCTGTCAGTGAGACTTTATTGTCCTTCTGGTTTGTAGTCAGTGTTGGGCGGCGTCCCGGTGGCGAAAAACGGCATTTTTTTGCTCCAAATACCCGCAGACCCGGAGCTGCACTGCCTCCGACCATCCAGCGGACATTTTGCTTTTGTGTTGAGAAAAGTCTCGGGCGTTGAGATGGAGGCGGGGAGATTTATTATCGCCTATGACGTCGCTCTTTTTTTGAAAGTACAATGTGTAGATTGGTCAAGGAGCCCGCCAATCATCCTCGACTCCTCCCCTTTCATCATCCACGCATTACCATTGGCCAAGCCGGGCTGAAAGTTGATAAGCCCTCTTCATCATGAGATTTTCTATTTTTTTTAAATTTCTGTGTGTGAGTTCGCTATAAGAAAATCATCATAATTCATATAATAATTATTTCTCATACTGATACTATGAGCATTATGGCCCAGCATAGTTTCTCTAGTTTTCATACACACACCCAGGCAAAAACATACAACCTGTGAATCACTGCAATAATTTCAGGGGTTTCATGTCAGAAAAGCTATCCTCACCACTAATCTATTGCCTTGTTTTATAACCTGGCACACATCTCTCTCTGAGCTTCTCATGCCCAATAAAATACAATAGTTAGTACCCACATGAACGAACCCCTGAAGTCCCTGATTTGCTTCAGTGGCTGGTCTGTTATAGAAATCTCTTGGCTCTGCTAACTCTGTCTACAAACAACACAATATGTTTGATACGCTACTTACTTTATCCCACTTCCTTAATGCGTGAAGACCTATAGAATAGTTTGATTTCCCTGTAAAGTCTGTTATTTTTGTTTGCATGCCTCATGACCAGCCAGAGCTGGAAAGTAATTCATTACCTCATCTATAATAGTAGTTGCTGATTGAAGGTTTAGGAAATCTATACGGACGCATGTGTTATGAAGTATAGTGCAAGTCAAGGGGTAACTTTTCTGGTTTTTATAATACAATTTCATTGTGCTTTGCTGCACCAGTTGCAGCTTTTTACAGAGCACCACTCTTAGTCTCTAATGATAATTGAATACAAACTATATAATAATATATTATTTAACCCTCTCTGATAACATGCATTAGGGATGCTAGGAGTGAGAGAATAGGAGAAGTGAGTTGAAAAAGGGAGCAGGTAAAAGATAAACTTCAGGGTGTAAAATACATTATTTTTATTTAATCAGCTGAATAGGTTTTTGTTTTGATCAATCAACTGAAATATTTAACTCCTATGAATAATGTTGAATAATGTCTTGACTAGTCAAGACTAGTCATTTTTACTTTTGTTATATTTTACTTGACCTATATTAGGTTAATTAATATAAAATGAAAAGCTTTTTTTAGTTTGATAGATATGCAGAGCTATTTCCTTTTCCTTCCCTTTTAGCTAATAGAACTTTAAGCAAACAACATTTATCTTTACTTTTATTGCGATATATTTAGTGTACTTTCAACTCTCAGTTGTACAAGCCTTCCCATTTTGTTTACATATGAACAGATGAATTTGAATGGTGTTTTTCCCCCAATGAACCAATGCACAGTCTTGATGCTTAATGTTAATATTTGCAAGAGCAAAATAGCTGTCTGGCTGTTCATTGACCTCCACTGCCCCGGCACTTAAAACATTATTGCGTGGTTTTTATTGTGTCACTGTAGGCGTGTGTGTAGGACTGGGCTCATGACAAAATGTTGTGAGTGGATGCTGTCATTCATGTGATGCTTTCTACTTTATTCAGTCATTGACCTTGCATTGCTTCGTGCGTCCCACTCGCATAGTCTCGTGTGTCTCGTCTTAATCCAGTGTCTGAGTCTCCTCCCTCGTTGTGAAGTCTGTCCTCAACTCCTCATCCTCCATGCTCTTCCCTCTTCCCTCTCGCTGCCTTCGCCTTTGTTGTGTCTGCCTGCTTCGTGCTCTGATCATTATGATTAAAGGACAAGGTTGTGCTGAATGGGGCTGCTCTGATTGCACAGTTACAGAGTCGATAAATTGTTGATGTAGAGGGAGAGAGAGGAGGTTGGTCGAGAAGAAAATAGAAATATTCTGTCGTCTGAATTATTGAGTGCAAGCTAAGCCTTACATTTCTACTGGCCTACACAAGGCTCAGAGTCTGGGTTATTACTTTGCTACTACCCCTGTGCATTGGTTTCCACCTACAGCTCTGCTTCAGTGATGTTGCATGTGTCTGACTGTATAATATTTATGTAATGTCATTTGTGTAACCACTCTGCACTTTCCAAGAAATCCCACCCAAATTATGGCTTCGAAATGATATCCAATGATAATCCACAAATCTACCCATTGGCCTCATTCCGAGCATACGTGTTGATACTGGGGCTTCTAGTTCTCTCTCTCTGAGTCTGTCGCTTCTCCCCCCCCCTCTCTCCTGATAGCGGAAGTGGTAAGCTTGCAGGTCATCCTTAGATTAAGCATGAAGCTGCAGTAAAGTGCCTGACCCCGCTAGAGAAAAGTCCACAAACTCTCCCGTGGGAGTTATATCTCCGTCACAGAGGACAGGCACCAGTGGGAAGTGTATTTTTGGATGCTTGTCATGTATGAAATTAGACTCTTTCTTAAGCAGCTCCATTCAGCTCAAACGTGGGCCTGAATTCATCTTCACAATATTATCTTCTACTTCCAGAGCTTGACATAACCTTATCTCATTTAACGGTTAGTATTTTGTCAACCAACGGGTTGCTACGAGTCATATGCTCGACATAAATCAGTTTGTGGCTGTCAGTGAACAAAACCCCTTCTGTTGTAATTGTGTAGTATGGGTATCTGTGGGTGTGGATCTATTTTGGTTTGTGGCTGTTCACCGTGCACTGTGACTTCAGGCCTCCCCATCCTCTGTGCTGTATAGCTGTAGTTTGCTGTGCAGTGCTTTCAGCACACTGTCCGTGTGTGTATTTCAGGCAGGTTGGAAGGAGAACCATGCCACCTTCATGTGCGAGCTGAAGAACCTGCAGGCATCTGGGCTGACTACTTTGGGCCACGCTCTGCGCACTTCCTTTGACCTGCTGAACCTCAACCGCCTCGTCTCAGGCATCGACAACTACGGACAGGTATTTGATGCCGACTTCCCATTGTGCATTTCTTTGGCAGCAGGCTCATCTGTTGCTATAAGAGAGAAGTGGAATTACTCTCCATTGTAATTTCTGTGTTTTTCTTTAATTAAAGCTGAAACGATTAGTTAGTTAATTGGTTAGTCGATCATTTAAGTTGTTTTTCAAGCAGAGATACCAAACATTCTCATATTTCAGCTCATTGACTGTGAGGATTTGCTCCTTGTCTTAATGTGATAATAAACTGCATCCCTTTGGGTTTGAAATGTCAGACAGACAAAAGAAGCAATTGAAAGGCTTTGGGTTTTTTTTTTCTTCACTATTTCCTGACGTTTTATGGAGAAAGCCTTTAATACACTCAATGTATAACACAAAATACTTGTATTATTATACTACAAATACTCAAATGTGTTAGTTGCAGCCCTGCTATTCAATATTACTCACAGTATTTACAGAACAAATACTATGACTGCATGAAAACGATATGAAAAACAATACATACTAACTGACAAGGCCATGTTTTTGTTGTCTATTAGTGGTGGATTATTAATAGTGTTAATAAAAACTATTAATAATGAGGTCAAAGTGCGCGTCAATAATTGTTATTTATATACGTGTAAAAAAAATTGCCAAATTTTCAAACTGGGGGTTATAGACGTAGGTCTGTAGGACCCAGAGATGCTGATTTTAATCCCCAAAAATCTGGAAATACTACAAGTGGAGGGAGTTTAGTGGCCCTTTCCTGATAAAGCCGTCACATACAGAATTTGTGGACTTTCTGCTAGCATTTCTTTCTTCCCCTGGAGACAAAGAGCAGAATATTGACTTTTAATTGCATCTTAATCCACTTCGTCTTGCTTCAGCTGGCACTGTTATCAGCTACTCACGCACATCTTCCCTCCAATAAACCTGCTTGAAGGCTACGCTCAAGTACTGACACAAGGTCTGTGCGTCGAGTATGTGTAAATCTACTATTTGTGCGTGTTTGAATTAGACATGGCTGACCCCTGCAGCACAGTGGTAGAGCCCTCTGTCCTTAACGAGTAACACAAGGACACAAAGCAAAGATTACAACCTGCAACACGCACTTCATATTAATTTCCAGGCGGATGTTAGTACCATACTAATCACTTTAATTCAGTTAATTGCTGTCTGTTTTTGTTCATATTCGGTCTCCTTGTTTGTAGCTGCCTTCCTGTAAATTTTTCTTGGAAGCGTGTAAGTACGTTGAGAGCAATGGGGAAAAAAGGAGTCATGTACACATGCATGTTTAGCCAGTGCAATCACTGTAAGCACACGAGACCAGACCACTTTTTGTGTTTTAGCAGATGGGGTTTTTTGTGAGACACAGAGCCCAGAAACAATGGTTTTGGTCTGGAACGTAAAGAAAGCAGACTAGTGAGAATAAATGGGCTCACTGTTTGCCTGAACTTGGGTTTAATTGCTGAATGTTGCTGTCCCTCTCAGGGCCGTAACCCCTTCTTCCTCGAGCCGTCCGTGATCATTACTATCACTGATGGGAACAAGCTTACACACAGCTCCGGTGTGCCAGATGAGGTGAGAGCATAAAACAAGTGCAGTAGTGCTCCTCTGTACTGTTTGTGGTAATGTGATATGTTCAGACGTTGTAATGACATTAATGATTATGTAGATAAAACTGCAAATGGCGACCACGTATAAACCTCATCTCCCATCATCCTTGTCTGTCTTTGCCTTGTGGTGTAGCTGCACCTGCCTCTGAACTCCCCGTTGGCAGGCAGTGAGCTGACCAAAGAGCCCTTTCGCTGGGACCAGCGTTTGTTCGCGTTGGTGCTGAGGCTGCCAGGAGCAGCCGCACCAGACAACGAGCAGCTTGGCAGCGTCCCCACCGACGAGTCTGCCATCACCCAGATGTGTGAAGTCACTGGAGGTTCGGCTTCTTTCTTTTTCTTTTTCCTTTGGCGCCCCATTGTGGGTCCTGTATTCACACCACCCTTTATTTTCATAACTGTTATGTGTCTTGTTATATATGATGACAGCTGTGCCTCCTGTTTTTCTCTCAGGGCGATCGTACTGTGTGCGGACACAGAGGATGTTGAATCAGTGTCTGGAGTCTCTGGTCCAAAAGGTTCAGAGTGGTGTTGTCATTAATTTTGAGAAGACGGGACCAGATCCGCCTCTGGTTGGGGAAGGTTAGTGTTTCTGGTGACGCACACTGAATGGACACAAGCCGCTTACGTTTACAGTCATTACATTTTAGTGTTCACAAAATGTTTCACTACTCACTACAAACCCAGTCAAGTGCATTAAACATGAGTTGTATGGCTAATGCATTCTTAAAGTAATCATTTTATTGGTTTCTGTCTGAGCAAATCATCTCGTCACATTTCATACAGGCAGTCAGAGGGAAGATATTATGGGCAGTAAAATGGGTGAAAGCAGAAGAGAATCTTTTTATCTTTATCACCACAGTGCAGTTTCACACTAAAAAGAGAACTGAGCACATTTTCAGCATTAAAAAAATGGGGCAGAGTGAATTTGACTCGCACACAAAGTTTTGAAACAGAAGATGTGAGGTACCTGAGGGAGCTGAACACTATTTTAGAAAATGACAGAATCACATTATATCAGCGACTGCGGTTTCTTTAGTGTTTGTCAGCATTTGGTTGAGAAATGTTTTCTCACTCGTGTTGCACTTTGTTTTGCTTCACAGACGGCTCCTCTGAGCCGAGTCGTCCCGTGTCGTCCTTCAGCCAGCAGCCGTGGCACAGTTGCCACAAACTCATCTACGTGCGACCGAACCCGAAGACAGGTGTTCCAGTCGGGCATTGGCCCATACCAGAGTCCTTCTGGCCGGACCAGAATTCTCCCACCCTGGTGAGCAGAGAGAGGCTTTAAAATATCTCAGCGGCACCTTTACTCTGCAGGTTACCTCTAAAAGAGCTGGATTTAAAAGGATGTCTTTGAATGCACACTGTTTATCTCCTACAATTTATAGTCCTTATGTCTTTTTCTCTTTTATTGGCAGTCCTCTTTTTCTCTATATCAGTCGGTCACTTTCACTTGCAGCCAATAAATAAGCGAGTGCCCAACTCTTCAAACTCATTCTGTGAGGCCTCTGTTACTGTTGCAAAGACCTCAGCTGATGAAACACGTCTTGACTCTTTCTTCACTTCTCTCCTGCTCCCAGCCACCTCGCTCTGCACACCCCGTGGTGCGTTTCTCCTGCGTGGACTGTGAGCCCATGGTGATCGACAAGCTTCCCTTCGACAAGTATGAACTGGAGCCGTCTCCACTTACCCAGTTCATTTTGGAAAGGAAGTCTCCACACATGTGCTGGCAGGTATGGTCAATATTCACGCACCCGTCGGCCCTGTTGGCTTTTCTGCTGTCACTCGTGTTGCACCTGGGACTTTTCTGAAAACCAGATCTAATGAGTCTTTTCACCTTTTGGTGACTGTGAATTAGTAACACTCATGAAGCGTGGTCACTAAGCACGGATCCACAAAGGTTTTCTTACGTTTCATTTTGAAGCTCAAGAACCAAAATGATATCGAACTATACTTTTCCTCTTTGTCCTCAGGTGTTTGTCACCAGCAGTGCGAAGCAAAGTGACCTGGGACAGCCATTTGGCTATCTTAAAGCCAGCACCACTCTCACCTGTGTCAACCTGTTTGTCATGCCTTACAACTACCCAGTCCTTCTGCCACTCCTCGGTAAGACAATGAACCTTTTTTGCCTCAAAACTTCTGGGTCAGTAGGTCTGAGCTGAAATTACTTTTTTTTTTAAAAGCTTTCCTTTACTGGGTCACTTTCATCATCTGCAATCTTCCTTTTCCACTCAGTCATCTTTAGCTATAAACGTAATCATGAGTAACAGGCGTATGACAGGTATTTAGAAGGAAGCTCTCCACCTGAGTAGTGATGTGTGGTGCAGCTGGATGGCTGACTGGTCACTGATCCAGACTGTCCTCCTTTCTCCTTGTCTCATTCCAGATGATCTGTTTAAAGTGCACAAACTAAAACCAAACCTCAAGTGGCGACAGGCTTTTGAGATGTACCTGAAGACAATGCCTCCATACTTCCTCATGGTAAACTACGTCACTTGCACTGCCTTTGGTAAACGTTCAGAACATGGATTTCTATGGTTTCTGCATATGACTAACATCCACAATTTCTCTTCTCTTCCTATCTGCCGACAGCCCTTAAAAAAGGCGTTGAGGATGATGGGTGCACCGAACCTTATTGCAGACACCATGGACTGTGGGCTGAGTTACAGTGTTATCTCTTACCTGAAGAAGCTCAGCCAGCAGGTAAAACGACTCAAATGTCCCTGAGCATGAGACAGAGCAGCTGTTAGTTTCAGAGCAAAGCCACGGCTCTGCTTCGTAGACAACAGCTTAACTTATAAGAGGCGCTAACGAAACAAAAGTCCTGTGTTTTCAGTTATGATCAGATCTGTTTTAATGTCTCATGCTGCACTCAACAAGTCAAACTGTCTGTAAACAGAGTGTGTGTGTGTGTGTATATATATATATATATATATATATATATATATATATATTAATAAACACATAGTTCAATTATAGATTGAGCTTTAAATTTGGACTGAAACAAGAATCACGTGCTATGACTTTGCTTTCAAGATAATTAAAACTGACACTGTGATGAATGATGAAAGTATTAGATGTAATTAATGCGATGCACTTAGACATTGTCACCCACACATGAGGAAAACAAAACCTTCCTCTTGGTTCTGTTGTGTAGTAGAAGATTTTTTGTATTGATGTAAACATAATGCAGCATTTTGGGAGTTAAAGAGGGACAGTATAAATACATGTTTATATAAAAGACATAGACCCCCATGATGTGTCTCTGCTCTGAACAATATTCCTCATTTCAGTCTGACCTGAAGCGTCTGTCCAGACAGCTGTAAAGTGTCGTTTTCTTTCCGATTGCTCGATTTAAAGGCCAAGATGGAGTCAGATCGTCTAATCGTGTCTGTGGGGAAGAAGGCTCCCCAAGAAACCGGCATAAAGGTGAAGAACCACTCCAGCTCTCTCTCTCTGGCCCACCGTCGGGACTTTAAG
Source organism: Nannoperca australis (assembly GCA_036023655.1). Taxonomy (NCBI): domain Eukaryota; kingdom Metazoa; phylum Chordata; class Actinopteri; order Centrarchiformes; family Percichthyidae; genus Nannoperca; species Nannoperca australis. Next base: position 27,303 of record JAVQJD010080290.1, read on the forward strand.
CAGCTGTTGCAGGGCATCACCGGAGAGGGGCCCCTTCGTCTGGTGGACATGAACTTCAAAGAGTTTGCTGGCTTCCAGATCGCGCTGCTCAACAAGGTAGATTTTTTTGAAAAAAAAGACAGACATGGGAAAGATCCTGGAATAACAGGACACGTGCAGTGTTTGGCGGGGTTTTCTCTGACTAGATACGCCGGTGTGTTCACAGGATTTAAAACCTCAAGCTTATCGAAATGCCTACGACATCCCAAGATGGAACCTCCTGGATCAGCTGACCCGAATGCGCTCCAATCTGCTGCGGACGTCACAAAAACTGATCCGAGGCCAAGACGAAGGTATAAAATCCTGCTGTTTAAGCTAATTTAGTGTCAGTTGACTACTTTAGTCATGCAGTTAATTGCAATCTAAAAATAGTCACAGATCACTTTGCAATGAAATAAATGTAACACATAAATATGCAAAAAAGAAACTTGTATCAATCCGATTCAGTTAAGATTTCGCTTATTTGTCCACAGGCTGCACTGAAACGTGCCTGTTTTTGGAGGCACCCACGTGAAAGATACTAACCCAAATCTCCAAATACACAAAAAAGAATCTCACAAACATCTGTATGAAATTCTGTGAAGTTCCTACAGTGTTGGTGTTAATACTGATATCATGTCCTGTGGCTCTTAGACTACCTGCACAGCATCCCGGTGGCTCAGATGGGAAACTATCAGGAGTACCTCAAAATGATGCCGTCTCCTTTGAGAGAGATTGACCCTGACCAACCTAAACGCCTGCACACATTTGGGAATCCTTTCAAGCAGGACAAGAAGGTACAAATACATCCGAATACTGGTGCGATTCTCTTTTCCTGACATGTCTCCATTCAATATTTCCTCCTTCGTTCTTCAATGTGTTTATCTCAGGGGATGATGATCGATGAGGCAGACGAGTTTGTAGCGGGCCCTCAAAATAAGAAAAGAGGAAGCTCCAGCGACTCCAGCTTGGCCGCCACTGTGAAGAGAAGGCGGAGCATGTCCCCGTTTCTGCGGCGGCCACAGACTCCGCCGGGGAGCACCAACCACGTGGTGGCGGGAAAGAGTCCGCTAGGGCAGCAGAACCTCCTCAAAACCACCCTGCAGCACAAAGGTGAGATTAAGATGAACTTGGAACACGAGCGTTTTACCGTGTGAACACCTGAATACCTCACGTGCATCTGATTGTAAATTCAGGAGTGGACGCCAACAACGTGGTGGTCGGTGAGAGTAACGGCGATGGGGTTCTTGGGCCTGAGACGGGGGAGATCTGGCCCGCGGAGATGGACCCTGTAGCGGCGGATCCGCCTTCACTGAGCCTAGAGGATCAGGCGTCGCCGGGGGCAACAGAGCAGGAAGAGGACATCGACATGATGGAGGAGAGACTAGTCGAAGATGTTCTGGATGAGCTGGAGGAGAAACGCAACTGCGAGCGACTGAGTCCACAGAGCCAGATAGAGGACGCTGAAGCCGACCCCGACCCCGACCCTGACCCGGCACTGATGAAGACCATATTCATAGCCCCACTAGATGGCAGCCAAGCGGAGCTGAGGAGTCAGGTCATCAAGGAGGTCCGCAAACCCGGGCGAAGTGAGTATGAGCCAGTGCGTCTCTTTACATTTATATCCTGATGTGTTGGACATGTGGCTGTCACACCGTCTCCGTCTGTGTCTTCCTCAGACTATGAGGCGATACTCAGACTACTGCAACAGGTGAAGGGGCCGGTTAACGTTCAACGGTACTTCATCCAACACGCCATCAAGGAGGCTGTCAGGTAAGAAACAGTAACTATACGCTTGCTCCCTTAACACACTGCCAGCATAACTGCAGTGTCATTTAATTCCCTTTGCCTCTCTGGCAGGTTCAAGAAGCGGGTACTGATCCAGCAGCTGGAGGTGGCGCTCGCTGAGGTGGAGAAGAAGCAAGCGACACCCTCGCAGCTTCCCAATGATTATGGCAGCTAGTGAGGAAGCCATCTTTGCTTTGGTACTAGAAAAGGGAATGAGGCTCCTGTCCTCTGAAGCATATTTTGTTGACCGTTGTCCATAAGAGAGACGTCCTCGCTGACTAACCCTCAAAAAGACAACTTGGGGAACTGGAGGGCGTGGGACAAATGCACTGATACCAGACGCTCCCACTGTTCCTGTGCTGTTACATCACATCCTGTTAGAGAGAGTAAAGGGTTTAACTGGAGGAGGGGCCTTCAGGACAGATCTACTGAGGATTAGTAAAAAGACTTTAAATATAATCCTCCTTATATTGACATGCCTTAAACATCCATATGGCTTTTGTCTATATCGGCACATTGTTCTTTAGACACAAACACACACACACACACACACACACACTCCGTTAGATCGACACAGTAAGCCGTCAGATCCTGGCAGTGCGAGGGATGGACAGGATTATTCCTGTTCTGTAAAAACAGACTTTTCTTCAGCTGGTCTGAAAAGTGTTTGTAAGACAGCAGCCATTGTTTCAAATGTTGTGCATTCATTTAGATTTATAACAAAGCGGGTCCTCAAAAGGATACTGATCTCTAACATTTCCCCCGCCACATCAGCTAATACTGGTACGCATCAGCGTTAGGGGGCGGGCGATGTCCTATATGTCATTTTATGTAGCAGTAGCAATAGTGAGATAGCTTCAATTTTCTGGAAGAAGCAATTGAGGAACCATTGGAAGATAAAATATCTATATGGAAATGTCTATTTTTGATGAATCCAGTCAATAAAGTACCTGACAAACTGAGGTACTACAACCCACTGATGCAAAAATCCTGGATCTGCAATACTGCCATAGTAAAGGGATCGGTGCCTCAGTAGAAATGGTGTCCAAATATCGAATGGTTTCTCTCATCTCATGCTCATATCACATTTTTTTTCAGTCTGCAAGTGCAACAAAAGATGAACCTTTACACCCCGTCATTTGTAAAATATCCATTTTGTTACAAATGGGACAGACAACCGTCGCACAATAGAGGTGTTTAAAGCTGCAACTGACGCACACCGATAGTATTTGAGACGTATCAGTGTTTTGGGACGCTTGCACATTACTGCGTTGGACTGGACAGTTTATTGATTGGGCATCATTAGCCGCCATCTTGCTGCCATTACAGCAATAGAACATGCAGAGTTCAGTGAATGCAGCTGTTGGTATCCATTTAGAGTTTACTCCTCCGGCCCCGCCAGCACACACACACACACACACACACACACACACACACAGAAACACAAACACTCCATTGATTCCCAGATTCACCACTTCATTGGGAGGAATCTGCATCTGTCCAGGCTCAGCTGACAGTCACCTGCTGTTGAACTGCTGTTGAGCTGCGCGATACTCAAACCCAGGTTAGCACTCCTCCATTGTTTCCCCTGTTTTTAATGACAGATGTACACTACTTTTTAATGTTTATAAGGAAAATAGATTATTTTTGTGAATTTGTTTATTTCAGAGTATAAGAAATATTTTGAATGAAAATGTTTAAAGCCAATTTTGTAAACTGTTACATACATATATAAAATAAAAGGTTTTATGAACCTGCTCTGTTTTTTTTAACAAAACAAAAAATAAACCACAGGTAGGATGGTGCCTGCTCTGTTGTGTCAGTGTGCATTTCAACCTTGAAGTTAATCCACAGACGTGTCGTCTGAAACCGACCAATATTCCTCAAACTGTTTTGGAGAAGAACGGAGACTATTTGACAATTCAGTTAGACGTTGCATCTCGGATTCACTAAATCGCTTGTGAACAAATGTGTGTTTGAGACAAAGGGATGAAGCTGCTCAGTGGTCCCCAACCGATCTGGCGTCTCCGTGGCGACGCGTGAACCCCTCATATGTCCACTGGGTGTGAACAGTTCAGTAGACTGACTTTTGGTCTTGTTTTATCTGAACACTTTTAGTGAGTAAATCAGGAGGAAAAAAGCAATACGTAATGAGCAAAGTCTAAAAGAAATACTTTTTTCCCTCTGCTTTTCCATCTTGTGACCCTCAGTGGGGCACTGACACCCAGATTGGGGGCAACATTCAAAACTAAACAAAAAAAAAGCTAAATGGAGGTTTTCCACTGCAACCATGTAAAATAAACTAGAAATCTGCCTTAATTGAAGGCAACATGTTTCAGCTGTCATCTTCGGAGTGTTTCATTAGACAGATTAGTACATCAGCAGAAATACAAGCTACGTTATTTTTCATTTGGCACCAACACCGATGCCTCAAATGTTTTTGCAGCTGGAACTGATGAGGAGAAATGCTTCCTGCTGCAGAGATACGTTTGAACATGAATCAGAAAATGATTTGGCGCAGCTTCCTTGACAACTCAGACTGCCACCTAGAGGCCAACGTGAGCAACTGGTCAGGTGGAAAATTTTGTGATGCAGTAGTCCAGCAACAAGGTCACAGATGCATCTCTGCATCGACTTGACTTTAAATGCTTGCTCTCCCACTGACAGGACATTAATCTGCAATAGCAATTATTACACATTTCTGCACATTGATTAAGCAAGATGGCGGGGTAGTCGAGCATCTCTGCCGTCCTGTTTTGCTCCTATAATTTACTGCAGAGATTTGATCCTTTTTGTCAAAAACCAAGTCTGAATATAAGATGAGGCAAAAAAAAGTGATTCTGACACCGTGTAAAATTAGTATGCCTTTTATTAAATTAAAAACATCTGTTGAATCTTAAAATGTAAAACAAAACAAAAAAAAACTTCACCCAAATGAATGTACCATTACCTTCTAGCTTGCCTCAAGCGTTCACAGTATCATCAGAAAGGCTGTCTAATGTTTTCTGTTCTCACCTCGAGTTGATTTCCTGCGACATAAACCGAACCTCTTTAATGCGTACAGGACGTACAGACGAGCCTTTATGCTTCCAGGAAATCATCAAGGAAGTAACGGGTCCTCGGTTCACACAACAAAACTCATTTCAGTTGACGAAATGTTTTTGCCCAAACGGCTGCTGAAGACTGACGCACGGGTGAAATTATACAGTAACGAAACAGACAGTTTTTATGCCCCTCATACAAAGGATATACAAAAGGACTGCAGTGTCCCAATTCAGTTCAGAAGGGACAAAAAGGGAAGATGTCTGTATCTTAAGACTCCAAAGCGATTACATACTGTAGACACAAACAAATCTGCTTGAAAAATCGAAGGGTTGGCACAGTCAGTGTTGAATATGGTGGCAGCCACTTTTAAGGACAGAGTTGCATGTTTGGACAGCATATTAGTTTATGTACAAATACAAATTAAAGTAGAGGAAGATGACTTCTCACTTCTCCCCTTCTGTCTAACCAAAACAAATCTTATCTGACGTTTATGGTGTTACAGGCAGCAACGGCCAGTCTCAGTGCAAATGCTCCAGCTTGCGTAGCCGTATGGGGTTGGGAAGGGCTTGCTGGTTGCGTGCCGAGGAGGGCTCCGCCTCCGGCGTGCGGAATAGCACCCGGCCGCGGTGGTTGAAAAGGTAAAAGGACGGGTGGTTCCTCAGTGTATCAAATGTTCTGGGGAGGGGAAAAAAAATAGGATAAAGTTATAAAAAGACTGGAACGGCAGAAATATTCTTCTGCTTACAAAAGAGAGGCAGTAATAAACATGTTGGACACATCACGAAGACGTCTGTGGCATAAAACTGGTGGTCAGAACTTTATTTAAATCAAATATCTAACAAATGGACCTCTGAGGCAAATGTGACTGGTTTAACTGATGTGATTTGGGGCTATATAAATACTGACTTGCTGTGTGTCCTGCATGAAGTGCTTGGTAGTAAATATAAAAACAGTCACAACACGTAGTAATGCAGAGAAATAAACATTCAGGAAAAAAAGGTTATTCCTCCTATACTGCATATAAAAACAGCTCTGGGAAAGTCTTTCATTAAATCTTGATGTGGTATACAACCAAAAAACACTGTAAATGTATAAAAGTATATGATTTGGGCAGAATATTGAATAGATGTTTGTAGGTGTCGTTTGTGGGAATGTTTCCTCCATGCACTGATTATATGGTAAATCTTTTCTGTCTAAAGTGTCTTTACATTATGTTTAACACACCGGTTGAAGGTGTACAAAAAAACAACATGTGTGGCATTCAAAACTTATGCACATGTTGCTGCCTTGTCTCATGCTGCGCAGACAGGTGCCCGAATCTCATGCTGCACGCATATATATATATAGGAGGATTTGTGTGTGTGTGTGTGAGTGAATTTATTCAAAGAATTGTTGCTATGAATGTGTTTGAGGTGGTGATGCTGCTTCCCCTGTGGCAGAAAACACAAACAACCACGTTATCAAGGGAGAAAGGTAGTGCTCAACTCAACTCACTTGTTTTTCAGCTCTGAGGAGGCGTCCATGTCTTTGAACTCTCCAGCAATGTGGACAATACCGTAACAGGTCATAACAAACGATAACAAGGTCTGTAGTACAATCTGCAAAGAGACAAAGGGGGAAAAAAAGAGTGTGACAAAAATAGCAAAGACAGTTCTTTGTTTTTTTTTGTAAAACTGGGATGCATTAGGATGAAGGTCACTCACATCAATTGGTAGTGTCTCGTTTTCCTTCTCTGTGAGTCGCATGTATGACCGATCTGAGGGGAGAAATGCATTTTATCCAACAATTCACATGAACACGATTACACTGTGGCAGTGGTAGCTAAGCAGTTGATTTGATTTAATCTGCAACGATATTATAGTCTCGCTAAACGCTGTATGTCAGTGACAGTGATTATTTAACATTATCGGCAAATGTAGATTTCAGCCATTCAGCTCTGCGAATGAGTCTACACGGGCTAAGCTGCGCTAGCGTCTAGTTAGCTAACTTAGCTGCTGGACCGAAAGGCCCAACCGGTTGTTTTATCACCGTAGTCGGTACCAACGGAGCCCCCCTGAAATAAACAAAGACCCGGATAGCCGTGATTTGACTCCCTGCACGGAAACTTACGCTGTGCCGCAGAGAAAGCTGCGTGAGCTAAGGCAAAAAGTCCGACGCCGACAACACCTTTCCAAAACGACGAGGCCATCTTGAACCAGAGGGATGAGGAGCTGTGTGCAGTGTCGTAAAACAGTGTCGTAAACCGCCGGAACCATGACAGGGTCAAAAACCATAAAAAATCATAGGCTGTATATAAAGATGAAATCGACGAGTAACATATTTAAATTCAATTACACAAAAATATAACCACGCGTAGTGGTTTTAATGTTGGTTATATATTGGTGTTGGTTATTTGTGCTAATTTATTTGTCACGAATACAACCCATGAACGTATTCCATGATACAACCGTGGAGTAGTAAAGGCTCTTACTTTGAAGGGATAAGCTAACATCCGCTCTAGCCGCTGCCATTTCCTGTTAGCTAACAGAGAGCTTTCATGGTATAGCGACCTGTCTTTTTGATATATTTACTCGGTCTATAATACTTTTCCGATCAAACGCAAACATGGCAGAGGCCATTCAAAAGAAGTTGAAAGCGGAAGTAGAAAAATATACACAGATGCAAAAAGGTGGGTGTCAGTTAGCATTGCATGGTTTCTCATGCCATGCCATGTTGTGGCAAGCTAACGTTTACTAACCATATTAGGACAGCTAGAACTACGTTCAATTAAGTCGTTATTTATTTACTGTACATTTAAACTATCACTTGTGGCAGTAACAACACTGCCATTACGGTATTTACTAAAATATGAATACTTCTATTCAATAATACCTCTTTTCTTTTCTTAGATGTTAGCAAGAGCATGTCAGCCAGACAGAAGCTGGAGACGCAGCTGACGGAGAACAACATTGTCAAAGAGGTAACGAGCAGCTAATTTTCCTATAAAAACGTATTCTCTGGGCTGTCAGTGACCCATCTCTCTCTCTTCCAATGTCTTTCCAGGAGCTCGATCTGTTGGACAACGCAAACACAGTTTATAAGCTCATTGGCCCCGTATTAGTGAAGCAAGACCTGGATGAGGCCAAAGCAACGGTCACAAAAAGGCTGGAGTACATCAACGGAGAGATGTGAGTTATTTGTGGTCCAAGTCCAACACGTAGTGGTCATGCCAGTAGTTATACATCCTGCATAGGTGCTATTAAAGTTACCAAGAGAAATGACAGTATGGTTAACCAGTATGGTCCCAGTTTGAGTCCCTATTCCACAGATCCACAAGTCCAGCATGGTTTCAGTTGCATGTTTCAATTATGATCATTACTCCATCTGCCTGTTGACAAAGTGTACATGCAGGATAATGTTGAAGGAGAAGAGGAAAGATTTCCCCTGAAATACATTGCAGCTAGTGCTCATGTCAGTGGATCACAGGTTTAATAAGAATTATTTATGAATCCTTATTTTTAAAGATTCAATTTGAATGTCTGATTGAGGGAACTGTAGCAGTGAACGCAACTAACTTGTTTTTGCACTCCCTGAGAAGATACTTCTCTACATATTGTGAAAATAGACTGCGGCTATGAGTCATTATTAGGTTCTTCCCATGACACCAGGTAAACGCACCCCAGTTCTGAAATGCCACTTATCCTACACTTGATGCACACCTGCTCTGTCAGGTACTGTGCCACCCTTTCCAGGGCCGGGCTTTCCAAAGTCCACATACCTGGATTGAATGTATCATTATGTCCCATTTTCAAGTGTGGCTGAGAAATGCAGATCTCTTTTGCCTAAATGTTGAAGACACAACTGGAATATTGTTACCAGCCTGGATATGTTCCCTTCAGGGCATTAACTTGTCGTCCCTCATGTATTAAGGCAACAACTTAAACACTGAACTAAATTATTAAGGACATATTAAGTGATATTTACACATTACTGGCTGTGACTTTACAAATCTCAACACAATTGTCAGCATGATTATTATCAAGGGTGAATATCACTGCATTTATTGTATAATATCAATGATTGTAAGACATTCCCTAAAAACAATAACTACACAGAAACTTCAAATGTATATTAATCTCCTCAAATATAATTTACATACAATAACTCCTTCTGTTAGATAGCTCAGTGTTGGTATTTGTGCATATAGCATAGCTGTGGTTTCATGCACACTCACATAGGGCAGGAAGATTTGGTGGTTAGACAATAATCATTGCTGCATGAAATTACAGGAGCACTGAGAGGCCATGTTTTTTGTGTATTGTGCCAAAGCGGTGGCGTTTAATAAACTTCATGATCATGTACGCTGTTGAAATGTATCATTTAAGTGTTTTTGTAATATTCCCATTGCCTTGCTCCCTATGTTTATACCCAAATATAATTATCAATACATGGCATGGAGAGAGAGGAAATATGTTTCATACAGACAGGTGAAAAACACACCTTGTGTGATCAAATATGTTTAATTCTGGTGTTTCTTTGAGTTTGGGATATTTATTTTTTTATTTTTAACTTTTTTTCCCCCTGATTTCTTGTCCTGTTACAGTCAGAGATACGAGGCGCTCCTAAAAGACATGGAAAAGAAATCTGAACAGCATCGAGAAGTCTTGTCCAGTTTACAGCAGGAGTTCCAGAGAGCTCAGGGCCTCGCTGTCGGCAAAGTCTGATGAAGTGATCCAGCTGCACGCTCACAACCACACACACAGATAGAAGTAGAAGCAGTCATAATACAATGTAAACCTATAACATAACGCTGAGTACATCCTGCTTGTATCTTGTCATTCAATTGCAGCGTTATTACTGAGACTTTTCTCTTGTTACTAATAAACATGTTTTTCACGAAAGGTCAAATATGTTGTCCTTCAATTTTACTTGTTTTGATGTGAATGTGAGAAGAGTTTCTCTTTAATTAATGGCATAAAACGTGTGTGTGTGTGTGTGTGTGTGTGTGTGTGTGTGTGTGTGTGTGTGTGTGTGTGTGTGTGTGTGTGTGTTAAACAGTAGCTGTAGTTGCTGGGGCAGGCTGGTGGCCACCGGGACAGTTGTCCAGTCCTTGACCCGCCCTGCACCTCCCAGCAGTGAAACAAGCTGCAGCAGTGCAGTACCTTTCTTTAAGAGTTACATTGTTTTGTTATTTTTTCTTTATTGTATCTAATAATCGTTGTAATAATAATTGTTTCAATCATTTTACCACATTTTTTTCCTTTTCTTTTTTGAAAAATCAATTACTTAATTGTGTGAACTGATCATTTGAACAACTTTCTCAGTGCATTCCAATACATTCCTCTGAATCCAGACCCGGTTCCAGTCTGTTAAACAGGGATGCAATGAGTTCGCTTGCTCTTGTGGATATTCTTGCATATCTTGTTTCTTATTTTTCTTATTTTATTTTGCCCTGCTGTAACTCTGCTTCCTCTCTCCACACACTCAGTGTTGTTTTTCTTCAGACCTATAGGCCCCTACATCCTTTATGCCCCGCCCACCTCGGAATAAAATCTATTTGCATCATCTAATACTAATTTATATGATGCATCGACCCGAGTAAAATAAAATATTAGGACCACCGGGCCACCCTGTACAGTGATTAGATGAGCTCCCTTTGACTGGGAATTGAAGCGACGCAGACCTTGAGTGTGCATTGATATGTTGATGCGACGCACTGAGTTGTTTTTTCAAATGTAGAGAAGCACACGACAGTGGCCATTAACACAGTGTCCAGCAGTCCCGTCCAATCTGCAAACAACGTTAAAGCCGGAAATTCAGAAACTTAAAATAAGCCAAATAATGCTAAAAAAATAAATAACTAAAAGGCCTCCATCGATTCTTGACGTTTAACTGTAATGAAGGACACCGAAACACTGGAGGTTTATCACGAGACCGGCTGTCTGCTGTCTGTTCCAACACCTGGAGAACTTCAGTAGAGAACAGCTACAACAACACTGGTTGCTGCCAGAGAGGCACTGGGCTGATTTTGTTCAGTAGAGGCCGTGCTGTAACCTACAACACTGGAAAGATCTGCTCTTTAATGTGCCAGATAAACCAGTGTAGTCAACGGATTTATTGGACCTTAACACCAAGTTGGATCCGGAATTTGTGGCTTTTGTAGATCAAACATGACGCAGTCTGGGTGCTGGACTGTGTGTTAATGGCCACTTTCGTCTGCTTTTCTACATTTGAAAAAACCTACTTAGCACAGAAGCAACAGCATCAACATTTCAATAGAGAAATGTTTCATAACGGTTGTGCAGCCTGGATGAAGTACGTGTTAACTGTCCTGTGGATGCGCCACTTCTCTTTAAACGCGCAGCTCGAGTAGCTTTTCACGCAGCAAATAGGCCACTCGATGGATCCGGAATGATCAGGAAATTGTACTTTTTATTGTAAATGGGAACAGAGAATTCAGAAAGCACATTCTAAAAATAAAATTCCTGTATCACGTCTCAACTATATACATATCTAATAGAAAAGAACCGCCTGATGGAGCCGTAAAAGCCACAGAAGATTTTACGCAAGCGTTTTTTCAACACCAAATACACACACGTTCTCGTGTTTCAAAAAAAACAGCAGTCTGCGGACACTTCCGCCTGAAAATATCACATATTCACAACTAAACTCTAAAAAAGCACAAAAAAATCTAAATCGCGAGAGTTGTCAAGGAAAATATCTTCACTGTACAAAAGAATCCAGGCTGTACAATAAAATACATATTTACAGTCTGCCGGCGTCTACAGTACACATCTCAAATACAATCTGTGTCAAAGTGTCTGTCACTGGGGCCAGGGCCTCCACACAAGGTCAGTGAGGTGCGTGCAGGCTGCCGTGGAGGAGAGCAGCTCCCCGGTGTCACCGTGGATGCCGGTCTGGGTAACGTATGGATGAGGGAGCCCGTGCTGGTGGTGCGACAAAGCGGCAGAGTCACCACCAGGAGCCGGCATCAGCGCCCTGTGGGTGCTCCCGGGAGAGGAAGGGTGTGTCTGGGGCCCGGACTGGACTGCGTCCCCGGGAGTCTCCTCCGACTCCTGGCTCTTGCTGGCTATGAACTGGCTGACCCTCAACAGACACGACCTCATGCCGTCATTATAGCTGTGCTGGCGGGCACAAGTCGGTCTCTGCTCCCTGGACTGGACCCCCTTCGTGGCCCGGTGACCCTTCTCCACATCCCGGTCCGTTTTAAGGTAATGGACCACACTCTCCAGAATCTCTGCCTTCTCCACCTTTGGATTCTTCAGCCTCTAAATGGGGAAATGAGAGAAATCACTCACTAAAAGGAGAGCAAAGTACATAACAACATCCTGATATGTGGAACATTTAGCCAGGAACGACCGTCAAACTGACGGCAGGACGCACAGACGCACCTCGCTGCTGGTGTTCTCCAGCATCAGAAGTCGTAACGTCTCCAGACTGTGGTTGATCCGCTCCCGCCTGCGTTTCTCCGTCAGAGGCTTGGATACCTTGGCATTAAAAGGTAAAATAATCCAATTAATAACATTTTAGACGACTTTTATTTCCCCCCCTTCAGACATTCACTACAAGAGTCAGAAAGCATCTTACCCGTGACGTGCTCCTTTGGCGAGGAGACTCCGGCGAAGATAAAGCCTTCATGTCTGTCGTTCCTGTCAATCCCAAACGATAAAGGACAACGTACCTGGTTGCGTTTTATCTCTGTCCCTGCAGGTAACCACGCCCCCCCCATCCAGACACGCCTCTCATCGTTCAGCAGCACGCGGCCTCGACACCGTCTAAATCCATTCCTCCCCTGTGCAGCAAACATCTCCTGCTACATGACTCCATATTGCACGCAGTAACATTATTCATATACACACCACGTGTATAGTGTATTAAACCTAATGTATACTATGTAAAATTGCCCAAACAATTAAGGTTTAATTCAGCAAACCTGAAAGTGTGGCCCCAGAAAAGGGCGTGTGCCATGTGATCTCTCAGGGTTTTGTTTGTTTTAATCCGTTAAAGGGCAAATTAACTTGAATTCAATCCTACTTAAAGTCATTCAGGGTTCATTTGATGCAAATATCCCATAAATCAATGCTACTTAAATTATTTGAAGAGTAATTGCATTTATTCTACTGACAGTTTTTTCTTATCACTGCTGCCACTAAGTTCTGTGTTTATACGGGTCAAAGTCACATATCACTACATTTACTGCTAAATAACAGCATGAAATGTAATTAGATGTAACTGGTAAAGCAAAGGCTGCTTGTTGATTTGAAACCCACCCCCACACTCTCATGTTATCTTAAAATAGGCCGTGGCCTCGTGTTGCAGAGCCAAATTGCCTGATTCGCACCTAAACGCTCGTGTGTGTTTATGTGCAGTGGGCGTGGTCGGCGATGCAGGAACAGCCAGATGTTAAACGTTCACCGTGCCGTGCCTGTCAGCTGGAGGCGACTGGGCTTTGGGGGGGGGGGTAGCTTTCTCCGCACTGCATTCACGGTCACCCTGATCCCCATAATAGGCTAAAGAGTGTGGAGATAACAGTGGGATGATCGGATCACGGGGGGATCTCCCTCAGATTAAGTGGCTTTTCACAGGCAATGATACTTCCGTTGCAAATCAAAGAGAGGGCGATTAGTGAAGGCTCAGGGGTCGCTCTTGGTAACCATGGCAGCGAGGAGCTCAAGGAAGCTCACTTTGTGTGATAGATTTCAATTATAGTACAATTTGCTTTATAGAAATCCCGTTTTAGGGGTCTGTGGTGATAAGAGAGGGGGAAACATACATTTAATTTGTTTTGGTAAATGTTACAGATGTATCCCCCCCCCCCACAAACACACATCTCTCTAAGTGTGTGTTGGATTTAAGACACGTGGACCCGCCCCATAAATAAGTCCTGTAACGTGGTCGCCTGAGCCCATGATGGAAACTAATTAGTGGAAATGTGCCCTTTGGTGGCGGAGAAGTGGACCGTCCCCTTCTAATATCGTGACCCCTCGGGCGAGTCGGCCACGCGGACAAAGGAGCTCAAGTCAAACGGACCCGACGCGGAGTTTGGGATCGTGGAAGGAACTGAAGTCAACATTTGTACAAATGGATCTCGTGTGAAATCCAAACAGCAGGTTATCGAGCGTGACCCGAGGCTGCGCACACTTACCGCGCAGGTGCGACAATCATCCTCACACTTCATCAGCAAACGCGACCCGCTCCCCGTCTGTCACGCTGCTGGAACCTGTAGCACGCATTTGGTTTGTTTAACCAGCTCAATTTATTCTTTATTTTATATTTATGTGCTTAATTACTGCACGTGCGTAAACGGGGAGAACCTCGCATCTGCAGCCATGCGCTTCTTCACGTGGACAAAACCCACATCACTGCTGTCGTTTGGTCTTTTTTGTCACTTCAAGTGTCGGTGTCTCATAAAACCAAGTCCTCGCTAGCTGCTCTGTTTCTCACTTCATTTCTGTTCCCACGAGAGGGAAAACCAACTTTCCCATAGTCTCACCTCACGAGCGCGTCCTCGGGGAGGTGTTACAACTCGCCGCTGCGCCCTTTCGACTAATGCAATTAATCAGTGGCGAATGAAAAGGCTCATTAGGTTCATTATTATTAACATCATCATAATATCACGAAGTGATACTGACTTCCAAAGAAGGCGACGTGCATTTTGATCGTAAACCTTTCGCGAGTGATGAAAAAATACAAATAAAACTACACCAGCACGTGTCTGATGATGTCATCATTTGTAAAGACGTATGTATGAGCGGTTATTTGTCATATTGTTGCGTTTTCATGTTAAACCCGTCGTCTGAGTTGTTTTAGAGACGCCTCACAACCCGATCCCGGTCTGAAATTAAGTTTCGATTTCATCCAGAATAAAGTTTGTCTCAGGCCACTTTCGGCGTTTTGTGTCGTCACTCACACCTGTCAGCCAATCAGAGGCAGCTCGAGGTCTACTTATAGTGAGCGTCTGAACTGCTGCAGCTTCACATAGCGACCTTTGGAGCAAGCACTGCAACATGAACAGCAAACTACAAAGTCTCCTGGAAGATGGCAGGAGCAGAAAAACGGTACGAACCTTTCATTTATTAGATTTAGGTGCATATTTACAAAAAGTTTTTAAAGTTGTTATTAATGCTTTATTAATGTTAATACATAGCTTTAATAATCCTGTACAGATTACTAATGAATTACTAATGTGTTCAACTGCAGACATTTTTTCCCAACCTGGCAACCAAAAAGTATTACAATCACTTATTTATACAGCATTGGTAAATTATTTACATTAAGGCATCACCTGTGACTTTTAAACACTAAAGGTCAGTGAATGAATGAAGTTTTATAAACTGTGAGGCCTGTTTTTTTTTCTTTTTTGAGAAACCTGATTGTTTGTATTACTGTTTTTAGCAATTTAATTTATTTTGAGTGACTTTTCACATAATACTCACACAATGCTGCGTCTCTTTCTAGAATCTGAAACCAGCCGTGGAGAAGAAGAGACGCGATCGAATAAATAAAAGTATTGCTGAACTGAGGCGTTTGCTGCTGAATCACATGTCAGACCCAGTGAGTCTTGTCAAGAAAATCAAATGCAGCCTCCACACTTTTTATTAAGGGAATCATAACCTTAAAATGATGTGATGTGTGGGGGGGGGGGCGGGGGCCGGGCGG